>BQNB010024163.1:1477-56428 GCA_026074375.1 Tanacetum coccineum
AAGTGTTCAAATTCATCGTATAACTGAGATTCCCTGTCATCCTTTGTTAACTCGGAACCTTCCAGAATCATCTTCACATTGTCCCAAATGTCTTTGGCGTCAGTATAGTGGTTGATGAGTGAGTAGATGTCTTTTGGTATACCTTGAAGTAGGATATTTGTTGCACGATTGTCAACTTTATACATTTCCTTTTCTTTAGCTGAAAGGTCGTTAAGGACTCTAGCACGTACTGGACCTTGTTCCCTCAGTTTCTGCAGCAATAACATCTGAGACCGTTCCCATATGAAATGGACCTTCATTAATGGACTTTATTATATTCTCTCCATTATCCTTTCCCAGATAGTACAGACGTATACGTTGTTGCCAAGATTCATAGTCTGTTCTATCAAGCATTGGTGGGCGTGTATCAGAACTGGCACACTGGATATCTTCTGACATACTACACATCTTGTTTTATTATGATATGATATGTTTTGATCAATCAATGATTAGTGAGTATACGTTAAAAGTGGTGAGGATAACGTATTTGTTTCGTGTTTAAGTGATATTAAGTCCCAAGTTTGAATAATATCCAAATTGCACAAACAGTCGCACAACTCGCCGCCAGTGGTACCAAACCGCCGCGAAGAATATGAGCAAACCGCCGTCAGTTGTAGTAATGCAACCCGCTGCTTCTATCAACCCGCTATCTGAATCAAATCGTCGTGCTGTCAAACCGCCGTGTACAATTTTGAGCAACCCGCCGTAGAGTTTTCAAACCGCCATAACTTTTGTTTGTATTTTTCTAATAAAATATTCAAACCGCCTTCAACCTGTATAACTCGCTGCTTATAATCTTAGCAACTCGCCATGGAAAGCAACCCGCCGTGTCAGACAGTTGGTCACCTACTATATAAATTATTCCTTTTTAATCAACTCGCCATGAAGAAGATCTGCCAACTCTCCACGAAGAACAACGAGTTTTATCATAAAAAAACACATATAAATCACCCTTTTGAACGATTTCTCTTGATTTCTTTTGCACAACTCAGTACTACAAGGCTATAGTAACTAGTAACACCCAAACTTTAACATAACAAACATCAAAATCTGGAGAATTAAGAAAAACGAGTTGCAAACCTTAAAAAGCACTCTTTTTGATCTAAATCAAGAAAGAAATCGCACATACACACGATCTAATCATCCCATTAGCTCTGATACCAATTGTGGTATATCATATATCATAACACGGGGTCGATTCTTGGACTTGGCTAGTTTCTAGAGAGAGAAACACATGAGAGGTTTTCTAGAGAGAGAAACAAGTGTGTTTAAATGGAAAATGAATAATGACTAGCTACCTCTTCTAAAGTTGGAAGAGGTATATATATAGTTCTTATAATATATCGGGTATTAGTACCCGGTTAATTACCGAAAGTTATACGTTAAACTATTAACTACGAGCTAATAATAAACAGATAAATACACTGGGTGACCGAGTCTTTTTCTAACATCTAACAGTTCCAACTATTGAGCTTTCTTCAGATAGAAAGGATTTTGAAAACCTAGAGCTTGTTTAGTGGTATGATCATAGAAAAACTAAAGTTTCATCAACATGTGAACAGTTTGTGGAAATTGATCTCTTTTAAAAACAATATTATCTAGCTGTTTGATCCGCTTTTCTAAAGCTATTTCCCTATCAATGTTTCTAGATTTTTCTTTCTTAAAATCATTTTTGAGAAGAGTAGTCGTTTGCATTAAAGATTCCTTTTCTTTTAAATGTTCTGAAAGGGTTTGTTTAAGATGATCAATCTCTACAAACTATGCACATGAATCTGAAATGTTATCTTTACTCTTTAAATCAATATTTTGTCCTTTTTTCAACACTTTAACTTGTTCCTTATATCTTTCAAGCTCAGCAGTTAAAGTGTCATTGACACTCTTATTTTCTAGATTAATCTTGGTACAGTTAACTACTTGGGTTTTGAGTTGTTCAGTCACAGATAATATCAATGCATCTTGTTGTGTAGAGGAGTTAGAATTCTGAATAGCTGCCTGTTGTGATTCAATCACATACTGAGAATAAGGAATGATATTGCTATCACTAGTTATTTCAGTCTTTGAATGGGTCACAACATTCGACTATTCAGAAAAGGGCATCATTTGCACAACTTGATTAATCATATTATTATTCACATTATCATGATTGAGTACCCCAACAAGAGCATCTGAACCATAATGAGATAAATTCGTCATGAGAGCAACTTTGGCGGTGTTGAGTTCATCACAATCAGAGTCATATGCATCCAGATCATCAGCTTGATAAGCAGCATTATGAGTGATGACAGTCTAAGTGGCTTGAGCTTCTAGAATTCCTAGATCTGCCAAAAATGCGAGTTCCTCTTCATGTAGAATTTGTCCACTTGCTTGAGCTTAAACCAACAACACTTTATCTTTAAACCATGATTCATCCCGTTTCCTCCTTGGTTTAGTGCATTGTTTAGACATATGTCCTTCCCCTTTGTAGTTGTAACAAGTAACAATCCTCTATTTCCCCGAGTTACTCCCACTTGCTCCTGGAGTGAAAGTTTTTATAGTACCCGCAACATAAGAAATTTGTCTCCCCTGTACTGGTTGTACGGTTACTCTTCCATCATTAATGGTGGCTTGTTGCCTAGGATTTTACTAGTTCCGCAGCTGGTTGTTGGTAGTAGGATAGCGGGAAGTGACTACAACAGACAAGAATGACACCACATGATTGATAGCATCAATTGGATCATCACCGTGCTTGAAAACTAGAATAGTTAGACCTGAGTCTAATTGGGAAAATTCAGATTGTTGGTTGACCGTGGGAGAGTATTTAATTTAAGGGATGGATGATGATGGAGAATAAACGTTGTGGTGAACTAAGGTTTGATAATTGTTGGGAGGATAAGTGATTAAATGAGGTGTTGATGATTGATTGACTGAATATTGTTGAGATTTAAAAGGTGATCCATACTGTGAAGATTGATAAGGTGAAATAGATTGTTGATGTTGAGATTTCTGGTAATAGTGCTGATGAGATTGATAAGGAGACTGTGTCATTTGGTGAGATGCAACTAAAGCAAGAGGATCGGAGTTGCATTCATGCATCAATCAAACTTCATTTGCATGCCATTTATGTTGTTCCAAGTGAGCATGAATCTGATCAACATTAACTTAACATCATTAACGAATTTGCTCCATTTAGCAAGAAGAGTATTCAGAAACTTGGTATTGACTTGAAATTTCTCCAGTGGCATCTTGTAAATATTCATATCATTGAGTAGCAGAGTGAATCTCAAGTAGTACTCGTGTAACGACTCTCCTTTCTTGTATGTAACCTTATCAAATTCATCATACAGCTTATACTCTCGTTCTTGCTTTGTTAACGACGTTCCTTGCATGAGCAATTTGATTTTCTCCCAAATATCCTGGCTAAACGATGTTGACTAACAAGAGCATAAATTTCAGTTGGAAGCCCTTGTAGAATGACGTTTATTGCTTTGATGTCACAATTAGCTTGAATGGTTTCTGCAAGAGTTAATTCAGTATGTTCCTTTGGTTTGATTACACCATCCACTGTAATTGTTGGCCAAAAAAGTGGACCTTTTCAACATAAGCAAGAACCATTCTACCATGAGGTCTATTCATCATATAAAGTTCCATTCTGCTTTTCCACGAGTCATACAAGTGTTTTTTATGCATCGGTGGTTTATTGTCACCGCCTGAGAGAAGTGACTTATCAGCAAGAGTCGTCATTAATAAAGTGGTATAAAAAAGATTACAGAATGATTGATCGGTGGTAGAAAGAAATTGTGTTTAATTAAGTTTTCTTTTATGTCTTGAGAAAATTCTTAAAACTACACGGGATTTTACAATTCTTGACAAAACCAGGAAAAACAAGTTAATGTTTCACGGGATTTTACAAGTCAAAGAAATAAACCGTATAATTTTGAAAATTGAGTTGTGGAGTTGTTCGGTATATACTACCCTGGAGTTGTTCAGTACTAACTGCCTTAGAGTTGTTCGGTAGTAGTTGTTCGGTACTAACTGCAAGGAGTTGTTTGGTAGTAGTTGTTCGATACTAACAAACTGGAGTTGTTCGATAGTAGTTGTTCGGTACTAACTGACAAGGAGTTGTTCGGTACTAACTGACAAGGAGTTGTTTGGTACTAACTAAAAGGTAGTTGTTCGGTACTAACTGCCAAGGAGTTGTTCAGTACTAACTGACAAGAAGTTGTTCGGTATTAACTGCAGGGAGTTGTTCGGTAGTAGTTGTTCGATACTAACAAACTGGAGTTGTTCGATAGTAGTTGTTCGGTACTAACTGCCTTGGAGTTGTTCAATAGTAGTTGTTCGGTACGAACTGCCTTGGATTTGTTCGATAGTAGTTGTTCGGTACAAACTGTGACGAAACTCAAAATCTCAAAAACACAAAAAGACACATTTTTGATTGGTTTTTTGCAAAAAATCTTGTGCAACTAGTGTTACTAACCTTATATGAACAAGAAAAATGAAAACTTTAAGGTTTTTTAAGTTGAAAATTTTAAAATCAAGATTTTGTTCTTTGTAAAGGTTTTTTGAACACAAAAGTACCAAAAATGATGTTTTTCTTGATTCAAAGCTTGTACACCTATATCATCAAGATACTAGATCAAATTTACCAAAGTAAATGATCCTTTAGTGTACACTTGTGCTTCGAAAAAAATGAAAGAAATGACGAGTTTTGCAAGAAAAAACACACGAACCAAGAAAAATTAAACACAAAGACTAAACACACCACTCCATGGCTCTTGATACCAATTGTAGAATAATAGTAATCTTTGATTTATGCAAGAACTAGAGAGAGAGTGGGTTGGATGAACTTAGAGAGAGAAAGTAAATAGAAATGGAATGAATATTATGTGTGTGAGAAAATGAACAACCAACCACCTCTTTAAGGCATGGAGAGGTGTATAAATACCCTTAATGTGGCCAGCCTAGGTGGGCTTTCATGGGCTTTCCATGGGCTTTTCCTAACTTAGCCTATTAAGGTTCCAAAAATAACTAAATGAGCTATCTACCGATATACATGGAAGTGACCGACACTTTTCGTGTTCCTAACAGCTTTCAAAAAGTAATACAACGTCAAAGAGTTTTGAAGAACTTCAACAACATGCTATCAATCTTGAACTTGCTTTACGGCAATGTTAAGAACATATAAAAAATGACAAAGCTTTCAAAGAAAATCAGTCAAAAGTATTTCTGAAAGAACGTGAACAATATTTTGAAATTCAAGACTTGAAAGCTTAATTACAAGACAAAGGCATTGTAATAAGTGAGTTAAAGAAACTCATTGAGAAGATGAAAGGAAAATCTATGGAAACTAAGTTTGAAAAACCATTAGTTATTTTACAACCGAAAGCTTTTAAAAGTGATAGACAATCAGTTTTAGGTAAACCGGCTACTTTTTTAGATTCTCTTGCAAAGACAGATTTTTCAAAGTCAAAGTTAGTTACCACAAATAATATGTCTAATGATTTTTCAAAACCAGTCACTACACAGATTTTGCCTCAGAATATGAAGTCAATTTTAAAGAACACAAATATGATTGCTCCAGGAATGTATAAAGTGCACATAAAACCTAATCAAACCAGAACACCACAGTTTCCTCAAGACATTAGGAAAACTAACAAATATGTGTCTTTCTCTACAGGAGTAATTTCCACTTCTAGTATTAGCAGACCACAACTTAAGAGCAATCAATTGTAAGATAGAGTCATGCATACCAATAGTGAAGGAAAGAAACAACAAGTAGAAGACCACCGTAGGAATTTTAAGTTTTCAAATAATAAAACATCTTTAACTGCGTGTAATGACAGTTTGAATGCTAAGACCTCGAATGTAAACTTTGTTTGTGTTACTTGTGGAAAATATATGCTAAATGACAATCATGATATGTGTGTTCTTCATTAAATTAATGGCGTGAATTCTAGGACTAAAATGCCTATGGATGTGCCTATTAGTACTAGAGAACCCAAACAAACTGTGCACCAATCTGTTGAAACACCCCTTAAGAGAACAGTTTCTTCATAATCCACTAATCAGAAACCTAGAAGCAAAATTAGGAAGCAATATGAGCAGATTAGTAAGACATGTAAATGGTGGTACTCTAAGATCACACCACCAGGATATAAATGGAAACCTAAGACTAGTACAGTGAATGTTACACCAAATGTTAGTATGCCTCTAGGAAATAAATCTAAAACTACTAATATTTCGGAATCCATAACACTTAGGGGATCCACTCTGTCCAATACTCCATTGTCTTCTAATTATTTTGCAGCTCGTAGAGATTATTCTATTTATCGTCGACTCTGGGTGCTCAAAGCACATGACGGGAAATCTCAAGCTTTTAAGTAATTTTGTGGAGCAATTTATGGGTACGGTGAAGTTTAGAAATGATCAAATTGCACCGATTCTTGGTTATGGAGATCTGGTTCAAGGGAATGTAACTATCAAAAGGGTTTATTACGTCAAATGGTTGAATTACAATTTATTCTCCGTTGGTTAATTTTATGATGCGGATTTGGAAGTTGCTTTTCGAAAGTCTACAAGTTACATTCGTGATTTGAAGGGAAATGGTCTACGTATAGGTTCTCGTGGTACAAATCTGTATTCCATCACTCTTCAAGACACATCCACTCCCAATCCAATTTGCTTAATGGCTAAAGCTTCATCGTCATAAGCATGGTTATGGCATTGTCGTCTCTCTCATCTAAACTTCGACATCATTAACTTGCTTTCGAAGTATGATATTATGACTGGCCTTCCCAAATTGAAATTCGTCAAAGATCAACTTTGTTCTTCTTGTGAGTTGGGGAAAGCGAAACGTAAGTCTTGTAAAACAAAAACTACCCTAAGCTCAAAGAGACGTTTATAAATTCTACACATGGACTTATGTGGTCCCATGAGGGTAGAAAGATTTAATGGTAAGAAATATGTATTGGTAATTTTTGATGACTATTCAAGATATACTTGGACTCACTTCTTGAGATCCAAAGACGAAACACCCGAAGTTCTCATCGATTTCCTCAAACTTGTTCAAAGAGGACTTCATGCTCAAGTTAGAACAGTACGAATTGACAAAGGCACGTAATTTTTTAATAAAACTCTTCATGAATACTTTGCTCAATAAGGGATTGAACACCAAACGTCAACTGCTCGAACACCTGAACAAAACGGCATTGTCGAAAGACGAAATCGTACTCTTGTTGAGGTTGCTCGAACAATGCTAAGCGCCGCTAAAGTTTCTCTGTACTTTTGGGCTGAAGCAATTGCAACATCATGTTTTACTCAAAACCGTTCACTCATAATTCCTTGACATGAGAAAACACCTTACCACATCATAAATAGCCGAAAACCTTCTGTAAAATTCTTTTACATTTTTGGCTTATTATGTTACATCATCAGAGATGGTAAGAATCTTGACAAGATGAAAGAAAAAGGCGATGCATGTATTTTTGTAGGGTATTCTACGTAGTCAAGAGCTTATCAGGTATATAACAAGAGAACACGAGTGATAATCAAAACAATTCATGTCAACTTTGACGAATGGCCTCAAATGGCATTAAATCACGTCAGTTCTGACACCATTCTACAATGTCTGAAAACGGAACTTAAACATGCCAATTTAAGTCCCGGTCCCCAAAGTCAAGAAAATGTTCCTCAAGCAGCTAAGACAGTAACAATGTCAAATGAGCTGGATTTGCTATTTAGTTTGATGTTCGAGGAATTACTCAATGAAACTACTCAAATTCTATCTAAGTCTTCAGCTGTAACTACTGCTGATGCACCTAATCAACGTCAACAAAAACACACAACTCCATCTACTTCAACAACCATTGTTGTAGATACACATCCATTGAACATTCAAACAACACCTAAACTACAAGTCAAGCGCCAATTGTCACTGACAATGAGAACATTATTCAAGCAGAAACCAATAAAGAATTTTCACAAGTTGACGAAGACGAATTTATCAACATCTTTAGTACACATGTACAGGAATGAGGGGAGACATCTTTTCGATATATTGACTCGTCAAACATGCATACATTCTATCAATGGCATCCTTCAGAACATCATTGGACAAAAGATCATTCGTTAGAACAAGTCATTAGAAATCCTTCTCAATCAATTAGAATAAGACGTCAGCTAGAAACAGATGGCAAGATGTGTATGTTCACACTCACCGTGAGTCAAACCGAACCAAAGAACATAATAGAAGCCATGGCTGATTCTGCCTGGATTGAAGCGATGCAGGAAGAACTTCACCAGTTTGATGGATTAGATGTATGGGAATTAGTCGACAAACCACTCTGCAAAAATGTTATTAACATGAAGTTGCTCTGGAAAAACAAACGTGATGAGGAGAATACTGTAATTTGCAATAAAGCTCTCCTTTTAGCTAAGGGATACAACCAGCAGGAAGGAATTGACTTCAAAGAGTCATTTGCTCTAGTCGCTCGATTGAAAGCTGTCTGGTTATTCGTTGTGTATGCTGCACACAAGTCATTTCCTATCTATCAGATGGACGTAAAGACAACTTTTCTTAACGGTCCTCTAAAGGAAGAAGTGTACGTAAACCAGCCAGATGGGTTCGTAGACCCACATCATCCTGACAAAGTCTATCGTCTAAAGAAGGCTTTATATGGACTCAAGCAAGCTCCAAGGGCATGGTACGATGAACTCTCCAACTTCTTGGTATCCAAAGGGTTCTCTAAAGGTTCTATTGATCCAACTTTGTTCATTACTAAAAAAGGGGAAGACATATTGCTTGTGCAAATTTACATTGATGACATTATTTTTGGTTCTACGAACCCAAAACTTTGCAAAAATCTTGAAAAACTAATGCACATCAAGTTTGAAATGTCTATGATAGGGGAGCCAAAATTCTTCTTAGGAATTCACATCCACTAATCCCCACGTGGTATCTTTATAAACCAAGCTAAGTATGCTCAAGAAATACTTAAAAAGCATGGTATGACCTCATGTGATAGCGTTGGTACTCCAATGGCTACAAAACCGCTAGATGCTGACTTGAGTGGAACTCCTGTTGACGAAACAAAATATCATAGCATGGTCGGGGCACTTATGTACTTAACAGAAAGTAGACCGGATATTTTACATGAAACATGTTATTATGCTTGTTATCAAGCGAGACCAACTTAAAAACACCTCAGGGAGGTTAAACGGATCTTTCGGTACCTTAAGAATACCATTAACATAGAACTCTGGTATCCGAAGGACACCGGCTTTAATCTAACTGCTTTTTCAGATTCAAATCATACAGGCTGTATCGATACACGTAAAAGCACATCTGGTGGTATACAATTTCTAGGTGGTGATAAGCTAGTCAGCTGGTCGTCCAAGAAGCAGGACCGCACTTTAATGTCTTCAGCAAAAGCCGAGTATGTGTCTTTATCTGCGTGTTGCGCTCAAGTTCTATGGTTGAGAACTCAGCTCACAGATTATGGCTTTCACTTTGATAAAATACCTATGTATTGTGACTCAAAGGCAACCATATCCATCTTGTGCAATCCAGTCCAGCATTCCCATACCAAGCACATCGATGTCAGATATCACATCATAAAGGAACAGGTTGAAAAAGGGTATTGTTGAATTATTCTTTGTCAGAATTGAATACCAGTTAGCTGACCTGTTTACTAAAGCCTTACCCGAAGATAGGTTTAAGTATCTCGTCAGACGACTCGGTATGATATGTTTAAATCCAGAAGAACTGGAGGTTCTGGCAAACAAATTTGCTTGATCCATCAAACATCGAATTTGTAAATATTTTTATTTTTCTCTTTATTTTGATTTATAAATATTTTTGAAAAAAGAAAATACAAAAATATAAAACCAACAAAAAGAATTACAAAAATATAAAATCTAGAAAAACAAAATATAAAATCAGAAAATTTCAAAAATACCAAAAATAATCTTCTCGACATGTTTCTTGGAATCAATAACATTTATGTAAGTAGAAATGTCGATTAACATTGACACAGGTGTGTAAATGAAGTTCGAGCAAGAGTTCAAACGTTTCAAAACGTGTCATTTCTAAATTTTCTTTATGACTTATGTACATTTCAGTGCATAACTCAAACCCAAATATAATAGGGAAGTTGACGTTTCAGTGCGCTTACTCTAAAAATAGAAGAGAAGTCTTCTATCACTTGTTTTAAAAACCGTTGAACACAATTTTTCAAAAAAGAACTTTTAATGTCAAATTGTTTACAATATAAATTGTGGTATCTTTCCATCATAAGTGGTATTTGTTAAAATTATGTGTTCAACACTCCCTTCCTCAATATATTTAACAATTGGTACAATATTCAACGTTTATAAGTGGTACAATTGGTAAAAAAATGCTCAACAATGTCATCGTAACAAGTGAATCAATTTCTGAGAGGGATCTTTTAAAACAAAATCCTTTTAATGTCTTTTGGGTATATCTTATAAATATCAATTTTATGTATTCAAAAACATTTCATGAAATTAAAATGTGGAAATTATAATGTCAATTATTAATATACATTGTTCACTAAGGCATATCACTCTGTCTTCTACATATTTGTGGTGTCATATCATTTTTCCTTGTAATGTCAAGTTTTAAAAATTAGTAGTATCCCACATACTGTGTTGAAGGGGAGCTATCAGAAAAATGAATTCATGCAATATCATGCTATAATTTTTCTCCCCATGGAATTTTTCATGTCGTAAATTTTAATCAATTGGTATTTTAAATACTAAGAGATCTATTATTTTAAATAAGGGGAGAAAATGTGATTAAAATGTGATATAAAAGAATGTGATCTTTAAGACTCTAAGTGAAACTCTTTCCTTCATGTGCAAAACTATTTCGAATCGCGGAGCACATGTGTAGGGGGGGGGGGATTTCAAAATGTCTATATCAATGGTTTTATGGTTCGATCTCTTACCAACAACCAATTATCTCACGATGTTCGATTGAAGTTTTATTAAGGTGGGTAAGGTTAGGTTTAAAGTCCTATGATGAACCAGACCGGGAGGGATTCTACCATGACATTTCTTAGATAGAATTAGAAGACATTTAGGTATGATTTTGGAGAAGACATGAGAATCGGGATTAATGACGACTTAGGTTGAGATAACCACTGGATACAATCACAACAAGGTTTAGTAATGATGTCTTGGTAAGCTATTGAAGGTGTTGAAGATTGAAAAGAAATGTATGGGATAAAGGGTGAAAACAAAGCTGCCCTCACACACTTTGCGGCAGAAACCAGGTTAAATACATAATCTATAAAAATCCAATGATGTTTGTTGTATTGAAAAATGTCTCTTGGACCAGCGATGCAATGCACAACCCTTCCCAGCCATTTGAGTTTCTCTCAAAAGAAACTTGTCTCATTTGTTACAGAGATACACACATTATCTATTGACATCTCACTCTGAGATTGTTGATATTGAATAGGTGGCAGTCAGCTCCAGCCTCCAAGTACTAAAACCAAAGTGCACAAATCGAGTCTAGAGCCAAGAAGAGATCATCATTATAAATCTCATTAGGACACAATCTATGTATAACACTTGTTGTTCACCCTTAAACAACATTTAGTAACAAAGAGTCATATGCATTATCCTTGAGATCTTGCCAGAACATTCAGAGTGATATTCTTTAGTATTCACAATGACAAATGGAAATCCTTCTAGAGTCAACCTCAAACAGCTCTGCGGTAGGTGACTTGCAAGATTCTATATGAATCAAGCTTGTGATAACTGGATATCGATTTTGGTCTAGTAAATGAATTGATGACTTAATTAGAAAGATATTAACTATCTGATTCACTCTTACCGTGTTGTCTGCTTTAAGACGTTCCGGTAATGAGAACAAGCAAGCATGGTGAATCTAATACATCTGTGTTAGAAGATCTTACGCTTTAAGCTAGAAACCCTGTCAAGGAGATTCTTTTAATCTACATGATTACGGGTATAGTATTTATACTATAAAACGGGGAACCAGTGGTTATCGCAACCTAAAATCAACGAATGACAAATACATTTTGTCCATATCTGATGTTTATTACTAACATTTAAATGCAGGTACTAACCTTGATATTGCAGCCCCGTACCAGCGAAGTTGGATTCATTGACACATGCTCATACTCAAGCTTTCAAAGTCAATCATTCAGCATCAAGAGTGTTGATACTATACTTCCTCATCATCAAAGAGCTTCAAAGACAAATAAAGAATAGTCTATTGGGGAAGATTGTTAGTCTAATGTTTATATAAGTCAAACAAGAATGAAATCAGTATGAGCATGTCGGTCAAGAGCACAAGATGATCAAGAAAGTCAAATCAAGATGATTCAAGTCAAGGATATGATGTATGATTAAAGATCTCAAGAACTCAAAGTCAAAATATGAAGGCTCAAGATCAGAATTACATAAATGACGACCGAAAGAATGTTATCGGTCGTCTTAAGCATGAATGAACAAAGCCATTACAAACAAGAAAAGACAAATACAAGACCAAAGAAGGTAAAGCTCAAATGTCATATCTTCGACATTGGGGAAGATAAAGTCAAATCAAGATAACCTCCATCAAGAACGTCAACATTAGGGAGATCAAAGAAGACCTCAACATTAGGGGAGATTGTTAGCCTTATTTTATATATGTTGAACAAGAATGTTATCGGTCATCTTAGTCGTAATTAGTGTTGTTATGTAATAGGCTAGTCGGGTTTAACAGGCTTGAACTTTAAGCTAATATTATCTATGTTTCAGGCACAAAGCCCAAGATAAGCCAAGCCCGGCCCATTTAGAAAGTCCATACTCCAACTAGGAGGCTAAGGGTATAAATAGGACCCTCTCCACACATGGAGAGGGTGTTGGTTACATATGTATATGTTTCCTCCCAATCTAATCTTTCTCTCTTTGTTTCTCTCTCTAATATCTCTCTCTACTTTTCTTTTACTTATTTCAGATTGCTTATTGCTTATTGTGTGCTTAGTAAGTTGTGTAATAGATTAAGTTATTGGGATGACAAATGATGTTCACATCCCCATAATGGGACAGTCAAAACTGGATGAGGATCTAAACAGGACTCTAGTTGACCCTACTTGTTATCAAGGAATGGTCGGATCTATTATGTACCTCACAGCCAGTCGCCCTGACCTAGTGTTTGTCGTCTACATGTGTGCCTGGTACCAGGCAAAGCCTACCGAAAAGCACTTAAATGCGGTTAAACAGGTCTTTCGGTACCTAAAAGGAACCATTAATATGGGTCTGTGGTATCCGAAGGACATTGATTTTAATCTAACAGCTTTTGCAGATGTTGACCATGCAGGTTACCAAGATTCAAGACGCAGTACATCAGGAAGTGCATAGTTCCTAGAAGATAAGCTTGTCAGCTGGTCATCTAAGAAACAAAAGTGTACCGCAATATCAACAACTGAAGTAGAGTATATATACTTGTCCGGTTGCTGTGCTCAAATCCTCTGGATGCGTTCCCAGTTAACTAACTATGGATTTAACTTCAACAAGATCTCATTGTACTCGGACTAAATAAGCGCCATTGCTTTATCTTGCGACACAGTGCAACACTCAAAGACGAAATAATCGCGGTTCGATACCACTTTATTAAAGAGCAAGTTGAAAATGAAGTTGTTGAGCTATACTTTGTTAAGACTAATTATCAGCTGGCGGATATCTTCACTAAATCACTCGCGAGAGATCGCTTCGAATTTCTGATCAACCGCCTCGGTATGCAAAGCATCACACCGGAAGAGCTGAAACGTTTTGCAGCGTCTGACGAAGAGTAATTATGATTACTATTTCATGTATCACATGTACTATAAGTAGATTAGTTTATAAAAACAAAAACATCAAAAAGATTTTCATTTTTCAAAAATAAAATTTCAAAATTTCAAAATCAAAAAAATCAGAATTTTTTTCAAAAAAAACCATAAAAAATCTTCTCGACATGTCTTTCGATAATATCTACGACCTTAGAAATGTCATTCAATAATGACACGAGATTGTAGATAAAGTTCGACTGAAAGTTTAAAACCTTTTAAAACATGTCTTCTTAAATTTTCTTATGGTTTGTTATCAAAAATCAGATAACAACCCGGTCCCTAAAGAAAATAAAATTGTACGCTTCAGTGCAGTTATCCTTAACAACGAAAAGAGGTCTTTTCGGTCTTGAGTTTAAAGAGTCAAAACATTCCAAGTTTTGAAACTCAAGAATATGACTTGTGTATACTTTGCTACACAACTCGCGCTTTCTAAAAAGGAAAATATACGACAAAATGCGCATTTTGTCCTTAAAAGATTAATTTTCTTTAACTCGAGCAATTTGTCTCAAATTGTGTTTATCAAACATGCTCGAGTTAAACAAATTTTTAAAAAAATCTAGAAATAAAATCAGAATCAATTTTGTCATATAAATGGAAAAAAATTCAAAAAAATTCAATCGCTCGAACAAATCCAATAAATTTTTTAATAGACTACGGTCTTTGTTCGAGGGGGGAGAACGAGCTTTTATATGAAAATTTCCAAAAAAATGTGTTCAAAAATAATTCATCAATATTAATCAGGAAAAAACGATCAAGAAATTTTAAACACTCAAACAAATTCTACAGCTCTTTAAATAGAAAACGGGTATTTATTTGAGGGGGAGAAATTACTTTTACGATCAATAGATTATGAACACTCAAAAAAATTCTATAGCTCTTTAAATAGAAAACGGGTATTTGTTTGAGGGAGAGAAATTACTCTCATGATCAAGAGATTTTGAACACTCAAACAAATTCTACAGCTCTTTAAATAGAAAACGGGTATTTGTTTAAGGGGGAGAAATTATTTTCAAAAAATTAAATTTTTCAAAATGTATTGTGAAAATGATTTTGGATATGTGATTAATTTAATTGGTCATCATTTGAAGGGAGTTAACGAGATTAACTTCACGACCATACTTGCTGTAACACCCCCAAATAGGGTCGCAGCGGAATAATGAGTCCGAGAGCGTTACATCATAGATCAATTGTAGAAGATATGAGAACGACCTCTAAATGAGTCGTTTAAAAACTGTTACATTGGATTTCACAAATTCTTTGTTACAAAAGCACAACGGCTTAACATGTTCACTTGTATATGTAAAGATTTTAAAATATAACAATTATCCCCAAAATATAATGCTTCTAAATCTCTATGCAATGACATACAAAATAACAACCACCAATGTATCCTTCACTTGCACCTTATTGACCTGAGAAAAACATGCTTTAAAACGTCAACATAAAGTTGGTGAATTCACAGGTTTATGTAAGTATAATGTAGGACCGCAAGATTTCCAAGTGTATGATAATGCAACAAATGCAAACATCACAAAAAGAAATTACGTTTCCCGAAGCTCATGACATTGAAGCTCGACATGTATGAATTGAAATATAAATTGCCAACATTACCATTGATGATGTTCTAACCCGCAACATCCCAAATCTGACATGGTATACGTACGTTGTCCACTAAACCGGCACAGTGACCCGAACGAGGATGTCAATCCCAAATAGATCTATTTATAACATTTGCGCTTACACAAAGTAACTGGCAGTTTATGATAATGGGCTCAGAGGGTTATCGCTACTTAGGCAAACACGTAATCATGTTAAAATATACATTTGCGTCCAATTTGTAAAACAATGCATGTTTCTCACCCCAAAGTTGTAAATCATTATAATTGTAAAATATGGGGCTATGAACTCACCTTAGTGAATGTATTGATTATCTAAATCAAATAGTGTGAAGATTGTCACGTAGTTCGAATGCAACCTAATTAAATATAGGTCGTATGTGTACCATGTACTTTGAATAACTAACACAACATATAAACATGTTTGTTTAATTTATAAAATTAAACAATATAAATTTGTACTTCGTAAAATAAGGTTCATGCATTTGTATTTGTAAAAATGTTATATTTATCCAACAATTGATCGTTTATGAATAATAATTGTTTTAACACCTTTATGTAAGTATATAATAATATTATATAATTAGTTTAATTGATTTCACAAAAATAGTGCACAAGTATAAAAATAGTGCATAAGGTTTTATAAACCTTATATCTTTTCCATTTTAGCTCCGTTTTATACGTTCTTTATATGTATGAATTCGTATTTAAAAAATATAATCAAATATTACATTCATTATAATTATATATACTGTTATGAACAGTAACAGTAAGTGGAAATTTATAAAAATACTTTTTATAAATTTTAATTGTTGAAATCGTATAAAAATAATCTCCTTCATTTTAATTCGGTTTTTAGTTATTCTTATGTCCACATCTTCATAATTAAAAGTCCTATCTAAGAAAAATATTTCCCAACAACCCACTGTTATGAACAGTTTGACATTTTTATAAAATTACTTTCATAAAAATACTTTTATCGTAAACTCGTAAATAGCGTAACTTCTTCATTTAAAATCCATTCTTAGTGTACTTTATACTTTTAGAATCCTCATAACTTGTACTTATTCAGAAAAATAAGTTTCCATTTTTATTAGATTTGAAAACTTTGAAGTTTTTATAAAAATACTTTTATAAACACACTTTTACGTATAATCTTGTAAATATCGTAACTTCCTCATTATAATTCGGATTTTCGAGTTATTTATATGCTTACGATCCTTATGAGATGTAATATTTTAATAAAACATAAAATACTAATTATATGGTTCAAATTTGAACAGTAGCATTTTAAGTTTTTATATAATTAATTTTTATAAACTTGTTTCATACACTTTTCACTTTATTAAAACACTACAAGTCCTCAACTTTATGATTAATACACTAACTTTTGTATATTTATAGTCCTCTAATGTATGTCCAAGAATATTTCCAAGAATACAACTCTTCACATTTATTTATTCATAAAGTTAATAAATTCACTTTTATATAATTAATTTATAAACTAGTTTTATAATTTAACAAATAATTATACTAAGTGTGTTCTTGCCTTCTATCATCATTTTAGCATCACAACATTAAACCAAAATGAAATTCAAATTTAATAATGTGTAAACATCTATTTTATTAACTTATAAAATACCTTAGGTGATGATTAACTATATAACAATTATATAAATCATGAAATGAATAATATGAAAAGTTTAGTCTTAAAAGACCTTAAAGAAGATGAGTGAATATGATACACAAGCAAGACCTAAGTATATAACCCTAAATACTTCCACAAAATTCTAACTTAACTAAGAAAACCATAGTTCTTCTTTTACTTGCAAAACCCTTTTAACCACTTAACCAAGCTTCCATAACTCTATGTAACACTATAGATATGATATGTAACAACCCTTGTATGCTTGTACTAACTTAAAAATCAAAGATGTGAATTGTTTTGTCTTGTGGTTTTGAGCCGTGAGCTATATGAGTGAGGGAGAGAGTATTTGTGTTTGATTTTGCTTGAAAGAGTTAAGTGTGTGTATACTTCCACTTTTTGGTTCCTATTTATAGCTAAACAAGGAAGGAAAACCACCTATGAAACTTACAAATGGTTTTGGTGTTGTGTTTATGGTGTTCGGTTATACAAGTCTCATAGAGCATGGATTATACAATTTTTATAAGGTTTAGGACACATAGAAGTAGGGAAAAAGTATGGTAAGTAGGAGACCAAACATGTTTGGTGTAAGTAAGATGTAAGAATGATTTGAAAGGTCTTGTACATGCCTTGTTTGTGTTCTTGCTTGTAACCATCCATGTGAAGGTGTAAGGGAGACAAGATGAAGCTAATTTGAGTTCTTGATCCATTGGTTAAAGGAAATACTAGTTTATATGATGTTAGTGGATAGTTGTTGGCTTATTTGGTTTAATTTCAAGCATGAATGGTTGTTTACACATGGAATCCGGTTATATGAAGGATGAGAGGGGTTAGATTTTATAAAACATTAATAAATATGTATTGGTGGGTATTTGTTGAAGTATATATGGGTTTATGGTTTGCCATGCATGTAAAAGTGTAGTTTTATTACGTTACGTACACGTTTTACGTAACCAATAAAAATAAAATGCGTAAAGTTATAAATTATCATCCTAATAAATTTATAACACTTACTTGACGTAAACATTTAATTATTTGATGCCCGTTTACGTTAAATGCTCATTTTTAGTTTGTGCGGTTTAACTTAATGATAAAAAATAAAAGTAAACGCGCAAAAGCCTAAAAATAAATAATGGAATAATTGAAGTCATAAAATGACCTGAAAATGTGAAATGTTACAGTCTCCTCCCGTTAGAAGAGCCTTGTCCCCAAGGCTCAAGTCGCGACACTTGACGAAGGTACGATTTTAGTGAAGAGATGCGGATACTTCTTTTGAAATTGGTCTTCATGTTCCTACGTGAACTCAGGACACCTCCTAGAGTTCCACCGAACCTTGACAATTGGGATACGACTTTGCTTCAACCGTTTGACTTCTCAATCCATGATTTCTATGGGTTCCTCCACAAAATGGAGCTTATCATCAATATGCAATCCATCCAACGGAATGGCTAATGGTTCATCGAAATAACATTTTTTCAAGTTGGATACATGAAACGTACTGTGAACCCTGCTCAACTCTTGAGGAAGCTCAAGCTTGTAGGCAACGGATCTAACCTTTTCCAACACCTTGAAAGGCCCAACACACCTAGGGTTTAATTTTCCCTGTTTGCCAAATTGTACGACCCCTTTCCAAGGTGAAACCTTAAGCATAACTCTATCTCTAACTTGAAATTCCATCGGCTTACGCTTTAAGTCGGCGTAACTCTTTTATGGATCACGAGTGGCTTGAATTCTCTCTAAAACTATTTTTGGACCGGTGAGTTAAACTTCTCCAACCTCGGCCCAACAAACAGGTGAACAACACTTTCGACCGTAGAGTGCCTCAAATGGTGCAGCCTTGATGCTAGCGTGATAACTATTGTTATATGAAAACTCGACTAATGGCAAATGTTTAACCCAACATATTCCAAAGTTGACCACACAAACACGTAACAATTATCCTCAAGAGGTTGGGATAGTTCTCTCGCTTATCCATCAGTTAGTGGAAGGTACGTAGTTGCTCATATTCCAAAGATAGTACCCAAATCCTTCTAAAGTGATCTCCAAAATTTGATGCGAATCTAGGGTCACGATCAAAAATGATTGAGACATGTATTCCATACCTCATGACTACCTCCTTTAGGTACATTCTCACCAATCTCTCCATGGAATCAGTTACTCTCATTGGCGTAAAGGTTGCAGACTTAGTAAGTCGTCAACAACCACACAAATGGTGTCATGACCTTGCGACGACTTAGGAAGCTTTGTGACAAAATCCATGGTGACATTGTCCCACTTCCATTGAGGTATCTCGGGTTGTACCAACAATCCTGATGGTCTTGGTGTTCTTGTGTTGACACTAGCACACGTCAAACATTGTAACGTAGGTGGCGATTTTGGCCTTCTTATTGGGCCTCCAATGTGGCTTTTTCATGTCTTGATAATTTTGTCAAAAACTCCGGATGGATAAGTATTTTGATTTTGGGACTTCGTGATGATCACAGTCCTTAAATCACCATAACATGGAAACCAACTCCTGCCATTTAAGCATAGAGTTCCGTCGGCACGGGGTTCCAACTTTTCCTTCGGTATATCCTTCCTGATCATACCTCCTACGTCTTCCTTCATGATGTTCTCTGGTTTCTGTGCTTCTATTTGAGCTTCCAAAATTTGTTTGGGGCGATCCAAACCAATAGTCATGACTAAGGCTCGAACCCGTAATGGCTTAATCCGTTCTTTACGGCTTTAAGGCATCGACCACTATGTTTGCTTTCCCCGGGTGATAACGAATTTCACAATCGTAATCACTGAGCAACTCTAACCAACGACGTTGCCTCATGTTCAGCTCCTTTTGGTCAAGTATGTGTTGTAAACTCTTATGATCCGTGAACACCATACGCTTGGTTCCGTACAAGTAGTGTCTCCAAATCTTTAGAGCAAACACCACTGCACCAAGTTCCAAATCATGAGTAGTATAATTTTTCTCATGAATCTTTAACTGTCGTGATGCGTAAGCAATCACCTTCTCGTTTTGCATCAACACCGCACCCAATCCTTTATGCGACGCATCGCAATAAACAATGAAGTTCTCAACTCCTTGAGGGAGAGCTAAGATAGGTGCCCTACAAAACTTATTCTTCAATGTCTAAAAAGCTGCTTCTTGCTTGTCACCCCATTCAAAGGCGACTTTGTTTTACATGAGCTTGGTCATTGGCTTAGCAACTTTTGAGAATCCTTCGATGAATCTCCGAAATAACGACAACGTCCAATAAAAATTGACGTAGAGCGTTGAAGTCTTAAGAGTATGTCCAATCATTTTATGATTTCTAGATCTTGGTAGGATCCACTGTAAATTGCATTGACTATCAATCACGTGGCTGAGAAATTATACCTTGGGAATCCAAAATTCACATTTAGAGAACTTAGCATACAATTCTTCTTTCTTAAGCAATTCCAAAATTGCCTTAAGATGTTCTTCATGTTCTTTCTTGTTCTTTGAATAAATTAGTATATCGTCAATAAAGACAATCACAAACTTATCCAAATATGGTTTGCACACCCGATTCATGAGATCCATAAGTACCGCCGGTGCGTTCGTCAAACCGAATGGCATAACTTGGAACTCATAATGACTATACCGAGTTTTTAATGCCGTCTTTGGAATATCTTCTTCACGTACTCAAAGTTGATGATAACCCGATCACAAGTCTATCTTAGAATAAAAACTAGATCCTTGTAGTTGATCAAATAAATCGTCGATCCTTGGGAGTGGGTAACGATTCTTCACCATCAGCTTGTTTAATTCTCGATTATTACCCCCCACACAAAAAACCCTCAAACAAAAAAAAAAAAAAAAAAAAACTTTTTTAAAAAAACAAAATCGATGTCCATTCAAAAAGATCGTCTTCTTTTGACAACCAAGACCGGACGCTACCCAAAGGAGGAACTGGGTCTTATAAAGCCCTTGTCGGATAGTTCTTGCAGTTGCTCCGACAACTCGTTCATTTCGGAAGGAGCTAGTCGATAAGGTGCTCGTGCTACAGGTGCATCACCAGGCATCAAATCGATTTGGAATTCCACTTGTCGAGTCGGTGGAAGACCAGACAAATCTTCAAGAAATACTTCAGGAAAATATCGAACGATTGGTACGTCCTCAAGTCGCTTCTCCCCCGACTTGTTTTCAGTCTCCTTTGTAGTAACAAGTGCCAAATAGACATGATATCCTTTCAAAAAATATTTATGAGTTTTGGTGCACGAAATGATGTTCAAACGAGTCTCGTTTCCCTCATTGCTTCCGTCACCATGGACAAGTAAAGGTTTATTTCCCCAGGAATACGAAACGATCTTCTGGTACAAAACTATCATGGCTTTATACATTGAAAACCAATTCCATACCAATTATTGAAGTCAGAACTACAAGTTCTATGGCATTAAGTCGCTGGGTTTTGGGAAAAAAATGGATGGTTTAATAAAGTCTCTATAATGGCGAGCAAATTTGATAGCGAATTGTCCTAGGACGACTAGTGATGTGTCTCGGCTTCTTGGCTTAGGATTTTGTAAAAGATGATGTCGGTCTTTAGTAAGTAAAGGTCTGCTTAGTTTCTATGGTTACTAACTCGATTTCCTAAAGTAAACGCTTTTTACGAATACGCACACAAAAATTTGTTTTTCAAGGATGTAAGTAAAAATGGATTTGTTGACAAATGTTACAGGGTGACTACTCTCAGCATTGCATGGTCCTTCCTGAATTATACATAGGTGATCAGGCTATGTATATTTGAGGGCTAACGATGCGATGCTCATTTTTGTCAAAATTGTGTTATTTATAAAGAAGTATCAAAGAGTTTTATAAGATGACCACAATGATTCACAAGGTGGATGTAAGGTTGTTGATACGATGACAATAAAATGGTTTGCGAGAAATCGTATGATGGTTTACAAGACAATGGCTAAATGACTCATGGGGTGTTAATAAAATAATTTATGTGATAAAAATGGTTTCATAAGGTAAGAACAAGATAATTCATAAAGTGATAGTAACGTAGTTTTTAAGATGATTACAAAATAGTATATAAGATGTCAAGAAGGTAATTCATAAGGTATTCATAAAATGACTGTGAATAGGTTATAAAATGATAGCTTATTGAACGATGGTAAAATAATTTGTCAATGATAAATAGTTTATAAAATAATAGTTTATCAATTGATAGTAAGGTAGTTTGTTAATGACACCGACTTTTTTAGCGTTTGAGAAAGTCAGAAAAAATTATATTGTCGCTCTGAGAGCGTGATTATCTTATTTTTTTGTTTTAGGGCGTTTCCCTGAGTTTTTATGAAAAACCGTGTTTAAAGGTCGTGTTTTACGTGATTTAACATTTATTAAACGTTTTAAAGTAAATTTAGTGGGACGGAATAAAAATATTTGCGAACGTGGTGTGACCCGAGCTTGTTGGCCGATTTTAAAATAAAAGAAACACTTTTGTACTAGTTTTGAAAGACTTAAAGGATGGAGGGACTAAAGGTGTCAAAGTGTCAAAGTTGTTTCCTATAAATACCACACCACACACACTTATAAACCTTTCATCAAAATTTTCTTCCTCCTCCCTTGTTTTCTACCCACGACCGGCCAACAAACACCACCACTATTCTCATCAAATCTCTGACATGCAATACAATCTAATTACATATTCTTAATCCTTGTATCAGGGCCTACACATCCTACTAAAAATATTGCACATGCAATGAGTTTTGAAGAAGTTTGATTTTTGGTTTGTTCTTGAGATTTTCGAGTACAAGGGGTGTTCAAAAGAGCTAGATTAGTGTTATTGAAGGTTGGTTGTATTGAAAAAGGGTTTGGTTTAGTTGTTTGGGTGTTCGTCTGATTTCAAACAACAAGGGGAAACCATAGTTGATTTTTCTTATAAGCGTTGTGAGCTTCCTAGTTATATTTTTATGTGATTAAATTAATGATATTACGTATTGTATGGTTATTGCTAGATGTTCAAGTGCGAAAAATTATTGGAAGCGTATTTGGTTATTAATCAAAGTTTGATGGTTTTGGCATGCTTAAATAGGATAGTTAAGCATGTTTGGATAGTTGGTTTATGTCAAAAGTGTCGTTTTAATAGGTTTTGAGTTGACCAAGTTTGACCAGAAAGTTTGACCGCCTCGTAGCGAGTCGAATAAAATTTGAAAGTTATTTTTGATAATGAAAAGTGATAGTGTTCGCCTTCAGCTACATTTCGCTAGGTGAATCGTCACGTAACTCTTAATAACGAACGTTTTACGGCCGAGTCAAGTTTGGTTGTTTTGGGGTAAAAGTCAACTACAAAGTTTGACTTTTGAAAGTCAAACTTGCGTATACTTTTGAATATGGTTTGTAATGAGTAATGGGTTTGTAATGCTAGTTAATTGATGATGAAATATGAAGTTCGGATTATATTATCCTTACTTTCGGCAACTTTCTAAAAATAGAAACTTTATGGAAAAACGTTGTGATATTGTTAGTGCGTCAAAGTGAAATGTTTTGCGTCGCACTTGAAGATTGTAGTATATGATTGTATATACGTAATAGTGATATATATAGATGCAAGTATGTATTATATGAGTTATTATACTTTTAGTCACGTACCGCTATATATGTATTATATAGGTCGCGGTTGAGACGTGAAGTAATTTATGCTTGTTGATTTGATTGATTGGAATCTTTGCTTAAGGTGAGTTCATAGCCTCGCATTTAAACTGTTTTAAATGTTTATAAACCCACGAGGAGGATACATGTTTGTTCTATAAATCAAACACATATGATTTTATGGCACTACTACAAAAAAAGCCATAGAAACTGCTCAAAATAGCCCATAAATAGTGGTTTTGGAACCACTCTCTGAGGGGGGGGGAGGTATCTCCATGATCAAAACATATGAAAACCGGTTATGCAACCTGTCTCTATTAGAAGAATCGACACCGGTTCTCTCCCTAATAATTGGTCCCCATATTAAAATAAACACACATGTTTTATTGTAAATGGACACTGGTTCTCCCGCAACATGTCTTTATAAAAACATCCAACCTATCTTTATATAGATTAAAAAGATATCATTTAATCTCAAAACCTGTCTTTTTTTAATCTATTTTAAAAAAAATTGGAATTCTTTAATAAATTCTAAAATTTACAAATTTAACCCACAAAAATAAAGAAATATAAATACAGCAAATACATATAAACTGATTTAGATGGACAAAAAATGTCAAAATCAACAAATTAAAGTAAACAAAAACAACTTCAATTCAGCTTAACATAAAGCAAATACAAAATTCAAATCAAATTAAATCACTAGAATTCAACAAATAACCATAAAGAAAAACACTAGAATACAACTTAATTATCTAGGTCTAATCTTGCCACAATGTAAACCATGCGCCAATGATCGCGTTCAACTCTTTGTTCTCCAACAGACGCTCATTACTCCACAGTACCTACAAGTAATTTAATGAAATAAAAACATATGTTAATACATTAACAAGACTAAAGAAGTAAAGGTATATCTAGGCATTGATCCTACCTCACGACCCAAAAAGAATGTCTTGTTTTAGAAGAGGCTTTTACAGGCCCTCGTTTCTTCATCATCTTCACTCACAAAAGCAGCGTTTACAACAAGGTTCATCAATGCACCTGGTTCGTTACTAGGAAGCTTGTCCTGAAGCTGCGCGAGTCTATGCTCAGATTCTTCATCGTTTGTTCTACTTGGCCGATCTTTAGCATCAACATATCTTGTCAAAGCATATAAATCTGCCAAATATGAAAAAAAAATTAACATCTCTATAAACAGCACACTTGAGTATAGTGATGTATTTATAGTTTGTCACGAGATGACAAGTACATACCAGCTGCTAAAGCTTTCAATCGCGGGTTAAGGATAGGTGGATATTTCAAATTAATCGACTCATAGGGTTTGAAATTGACAAAATCGAGAAGAATCTGCACATCAGATAGAAGCAGGTATGTGTGAGTTCCAAGTCACTGGAATGAAGTCACAGCAACAGTACAAAACTTAAAACGAAGGTATGAAAATTTGATCTAACCATGCCCACGAGTGCTCTAATGCCTCCTTGTTCAGTCTGTGGCAAATGTAACTTCTCTGATATCGTAAACAATAACCGAATGTATCAGTATTTGATACAGTTAATAAATACAAAATTTTAAAGAATTAATGCCAAATTTGGAAGAATTTTACCATTTTAATTAAACATAAATTAGAAAAATAATAAAAAAAATAAGAAGCATCATACCTAATAAGAAAGGATTTTTTTTAAATACAAAAGTTTCCACTTTACGTTTTCATTTACTAGGTAAAAGATAAGAAGTTACATTTTGATCCCTTTTACTTTATACGTGTTTTCATTTCTTTGTAACTAATAATAAGTTTTAAATAAAACTATTAAGTAAAAGTACTTAGAAATTTATTGAAAATTTGTTGTAAAAAATGGTGTCTATAACATAAACAAATAGAGACATGTTGTTACCTACACACCAGTGTCTTTGACTGTGTAAAAAAACTAGTTATTTTATAAAAAAAGATGTCTACAACATAAACACATAGAGACATGTTGTTACATACACACCAGTGTCTTTTATTGTGTAAAAAGAGTGGTTTGCACCCTAAAAAACCAATTTCTATACAATTTCTATTATGAAAACTTGTTTTTTTAAGAAAACCTATTTCCATTCATTCCTTTCCCACTAGTTTTTTTTCATAAAGATAGGGTTTTACATAACCAATCTTTTTTTGAGGAGGGGGTGTTTATAGCCTTTTGTGTAGTAGTGTGGTATGTTAGACCCGATTATGAGATTGTTTCCGCATAAGTAGCTATTGTCGAAGTCCCTTATTTCATGAATCGTTAATTGCCTTGCGAGGTGAACGCTGATGCATTAAATAGATCTATTGGGTTTGACAACCCCGTCCGAAGTATGAATCCTTGTGAACACCCTGTCAAACGGACGTTTTGTAGTTAGAAGTAGTAGGTATATGACAATAATACCTTGTTCTGGGGAAAATTGACATATAAAAAGATATATGTTATATTTCTTATGGATTGTTTTAAACTCTATGAATTTTACTCAATAATTTTGTTGATGTTTTAAACATGTTTTATTCCAGGCAACCAAGGATGAAGGCAACGATGGCATGGAGGTGTCGTGTGTGTGATGATTTTGGTGAAAGACTACTTGTGTGTTCCTTGTCTTTCAAAAACAATGTCTTGATATGTTTTAAAACAATGTCTTTAATTTGAAACAATAGTTTTTCGAATGTTGTAATGGTCGTGGTTGCGATCCTGTGGGGACCTAAACGTATTTTCTCTAATTAATAATGGAATACATGTTTGTAAAACGTCTCATTTGGGTTGTTTTCTATTGTCTTGGTGTATTGTGCTATTTAGTAACACCCAATTGCTATTTCTACTGTGCAATCCAAAGTTGGGGGTGTTACAGAGTGGTATCAAAAGCCTAAGGTTATAGAGAACTAGGTCGAGTCTTTTTGAAAACCTAAAGTATAATGCTTCTACATGCACGCCAAGACTCCTCGTTGCCATTGGTTACATATAGAAAGGGATGGTATATTCATGCATGTGTTGTATGCATAAATTGTTATGTATTGATATATTTATGCATGTGTTGGATGCATAAATTGCTATGTGTTAGTATATTTATGCATGTGTTGTATGCATAAATTGTTATGTATTGGTACATTTATGCATGTGTTGTATGCATAGAATTTCATGTGATTATATAATAATTATTATTATATATGTTTGGAGTATATTTGAGATATATATTAAACGAGAATGCCACAAATTGTGAATTTTTTTTTGTTGCGCACTTATGCGAACTGTTATTTTGGATAATAGTATTCTTATTGGAATGCTATTGAGTAAGTGTTATATGATATTTCTAGATTATCATGGTGAACGTAATCCCTTCTGATCATGTGGATGATTTACCCATAGTTGAGCCAAATCAACACGATAATGTTCCTGTTATTCCCGAGCCTGTCTTAGTACATGAAGACGAGGACCCGAAAGAGGAAGAATTTAAGGAAGAAGAAGAACCTCAAGAAGAAGAAGATGATATGGAAGTTGACATCAAGGAAGACGACAATGAGTCGGAGTTGACATATCCTTATGAAGAGGTAGATCCTCTTAGCCCTCTACCGCCTGCTTCTGATTCAGAGCCCGAGGATGTAATTGAGGTTGAGGACATGGTTAAGCCTGAGGATGCAACTGTTCCTGCTAGTTTCCATGAGGTAGGTGAGTCATCTACTGTCCCTTTCCTTCGAGAGGACAGTAATGGTCTGTTGCTTGGTCTCATGAGGAGGGACATCAACTCTCTTTGTGGTCGGATGGCTTCTCTTTCGAGATGACTGTGTGGTCGCGAGACGGCGCATGCGTTGGTCGAAAAGAAAGGAAAAGCAAAGGATGAATATTATGGTAAGTTGATTTTGGATCTGGGTAACGAAGTGCGATCTAGTGTGGAAGATAGAACGGTTGCAATGGAGAATCTGGTTAGAAAACTTGGTAATGCTGAAGAAAAATCCGAGTGTAAGAAGTTACAAAAGGAACTGGAAGAAGCAAGGTTTAGCAACACACTTCTTTGTATGTAGAACGAACGAGTCGAGAGAGATCTCTATTGGACTAGAGTTCGAGCTCACGAGTTCTATCAAGAGATGATTCGTAGAGGATTTATGTTTGAAGAAAGACCGAATGAGGCTATCAATGTTCCGGTTGAAAATGAGAAGAGTCCATCATCTGACCCGCGAGGATCTCCTCGTGATTCTTGTAGTTTAGTTTCATTAGTCGTATCTTTATTGTATAATCACTAAACTAAATCCTCAGCTAATAGACTTGATGCTATTGGTTGTAACAATTTTTATCATTTCATGAAACAATGCAACTATGTATTAACTCTTTTGTGATGAATAATGAATGACTATCTTTTGATTACTACTTGATGTTGTGTGACTGTAGTTATGATTGATTTGTCATTGTACCATGTTATGAATGCTTATCAAATTGTTTTCTGTGTGATGTGACAGAATCACGCCTCCAAAGTCCGCACCTTTGACTCAAGCTGCTGTTCGTCGAATGATCAAAGAAAGTGTCGATGCCGCTATTGCTGCTGAGCGGGCAAGACATGCGAATGCTGGAAATGATGCAAGAGGATCTGGACTAGTTAGGGGTCAAGATGCCACACCTGTTGTTCGTAAGTACACTTTTACTGGATTTATAAAGAGCAATCCTACTATTTTTCGTGGTGTTGAAGGAGCTGTCGAATTACAAAGATGGTTTAAGAAAACCGAGAGTGTTTTTGTAATCAGTGAATGTGCAGAGGGAAAGAAGGTGAAATTTGCTGCTGCTATACTGCAAGGACCTGCTTTGACTTGGTGAAATTCTAAGATTGCAACCATGGGTTTGGAGACTATGAACACTGTGATACCTAAATTCCTTGCGACCGAAAATGAAACACTTAATATGGACTACAGAGTTTTGCACTAATAGAAGAAACTTCAAGAGAATGGAGCTAGAGTGATGAACATGATGGTCAAGGAGTATATCATTGTTGCTTAGACTTATGAGATTTAATGAGGTGTAGCTTTGATGTGTACCCGCAGAATGGTATTAAACGGAAGTCTGACAGTGTGATGCTTACATCTGAGGATTGTCTGAGCACATCAAGGGTGAGGTCACTTCTTCTAGACCTACCAATTTGAATAAAGCTGTGCGTATGGCCCATAAGTTGATGGAACAAAATTCGCAAGCTAGGGATGAAAGGATTCTGGAAGGAAAGAAGCGAAAGTGGAAGAACTTTCAAAGTGGGAACAATAGTGGTAAGAGTAATCAAAAGGATAACTCATGCCAACCTTTGCAGAATAACCAAATGCAAGGGAATGCGCGAGCTATGATTACTGCTTCGACTGTGAAAAAGGTGTCTTTTGGATCACTTCCTATGTGTGAACGTTGCTTTACTCGCCATGATGGCCCATGTACGATCAAGTGCCACAAGTGTGGAAAGGTTGGACACAAGTTGAGGTATTGCAAGGAAAAGAGTGTTGCCACGGGTGCTAATGCTCAGCTTGTTTGGACTTGCTATGATTATGGGGAGCAAGGTCATACAAGGAACCGATACCCAAAGAAAGTCAAGCAAGAGGAAACTGAAGAAGTTCATGGGGGGGGGGGCGAGCTTATTGTATTAAGGGTATGCTGAGCCGCAGGGGGTAGAGTTTTGTCCAATAGAAGAAGTTCAAAGAATGGAGCGCAACTTGTGGAACCTAAGGGTCAAGGAGTATGACATTGTTGCTTATACTCAGAGATTTAATGAGTTAGCTTTGATGTGTCCGAGAATGGTTGAATCGGAAAGTGTGAAAGTGGATGCTTACATCCAAGGATTATCTGAGAACATCAAGGGTGAGGTCACTTCTTCTAGACCTACCAACTTGAATGAAGCTGTGCGTATGACCTATAAGTGGATGGAACAAAAATTGCAAGCTAGGGATGAAAGGATTCTGGAAGGAAAAAAGCTAAAGTAGGAGAACTTTCAAAGTAGGAACAGTAGTGGTAAGAGCAACCATAAGGATAACTTACACCAACCTTCGCAGAATAATCAAAAGCAAGGGAATGTGCGAGCTATGACTTCTGCTCTGATTGAAGGAAAGGTGTCTTCTGGATCACTTCTAGTGTGTGAACATTGCTTTACTCGCCATATTGGTCCATGTACGATCATGTGCCACAAGTGTAGAATGGTTGGGCACAAGTCGAGGTATTGCAAGGAAAAGAGTGTTGACACAGGTGCTAACGCTCAGCCTGTTTGGACTTGCTATGATTGTGGGGAGCAAGGTCATACGAGGAACCGATGCCCAAAGAAAGTCAAGCAAGAGGAAATGGGAGAAGTTCATGGCCGAGCTTATGCTATTAAGGATGCTGAGCCGCAGGGTTCGAATGTGGTTACTGTTATGTTTCTACTCAATAACCGTTATGCCTATGTTTTATTTGATTCGGGTTTGGATAGAAGTTTTGTGGATACTAGATTTAGTTCCATGCTTGATATCGATCCGGTTAAGATAGATGCTAGTTACGAGGTAGAATTAGCTGATGGAAGGGTAGTTAGCACAAACACTATTTTGAAAGGTTGCACTATGAACTTAGTGGACCATCTTTTTGAAATCGATCTCATGCGATTAAGCTTGGTACGTTTAACATCATAATCGGTATGGATTGGCTTGTCAAGCGCTATGCCATTATTGTTTGTGGTGAGAAGGTTGTTCGTATACATTATGGAAACAAGACGTTGACAATCGAAAGTGACAAAGGTGTGTCTCAACTAAAGGTCGTATCTTGCATTAAAGCCCGTAAGTATATCGAGCGAGGTTGTCGTTATTTTTTGGCACATGTGACTAAGAAGAAATCGAAGCAAAAACAATTAGAAGACGTGCCTATAATTCGTGGCTTTCCTGAGGTGTTTCCTGATGATTTGCCGGGATAACCAATGCCGAGGCAAGTAGAATTCTGAATTGATCTGGTACCGAGGGCTGCACCTGTTGTACATACACCATATCGTTTAACACCGTTTGAGATGAGAGAGTTGTCGGTACAACTGCAAAAGCTATTAGAGAAAGGATTTATTCAGCCGAGTTCATCGTCGTGGGGAGCACCGGTGTTGTTTGTGAAAAAGAAAGATGGGTCTTTCTGAATGTGTATAGATTATCGCGAGTTAAACAAGTTGACTGTCAAGAATCATTATCCTCTCCCGAGAATTGACAATTTATTTGTTCAACTTCAAGGTTCGAGTGTATATTCTAAGATCGATCTGCGATTAGGATATCACCAGCTATGCATTAAAGAAGAAGATATTCCAATTACTGCAATTAGAACTCAGTATGGTCACTTTGAGTTCCAAGTGATGCCATTTGGATTGACTAATACGCCTGCTATGTTTATGGACTTGATGAACCGAGTATGCAAGCCATATCTTGATAAGTTCGTCATTGTGTTCATCAACGATATTTTGGTTTATTACAAGGACGAAGAAGAGCATGAAAGGCATTTGAAGATTGTTTTGGAGCTACTCAAGAAAGAGAGATTGTATGCCAAGTTTTCAAAGTGTGATTTTTGGCTAGATTTGGTACAATTCCTTGGTCATGTGATTGATCGTAATGGGGTTCATGTTGATCCTGCCAAGATCAAAGCCATTAAGAATTGGGCTGCACCAATGACGCCAACGGAGGTGAGGCAATTTCTTTGATTGGCTGGTTACTATTGGAGGTTTATTGAAGGTTTTTCTTTGATTTCTAAGCCACTGACTAAGTTGACTCAGAAAGATAAAAAATATGAGTGGGGAAAAGAAGAAGAGGAAGCCTTTTAGACATTAAAGCATAAATTGTGTAGTGCACCGATCTTAGCGTTGCCCGAAGGAATAGAAGATTTCATAGTGTATTGCGATGCGTCACTTAAGGGTTATGGATCCGTGTTAATGCAAATGGAAAAGGTGATAGCGTATGCTTCTTGACAATTGAAGGTCCATGAACAGAATTACAATACTCACGATTTGGAGTTGGGAGCCGTTGTTTTTGCTCTTAGGTTATGGAGACATTATTTGTGCGGAACGAAGTGTGTGGTTTTCACCGATCATAAAAGCCTACAATATATTTTGAATCAGAAAGATCTTAACTTGAGACAACGAAGATGGATTGAGTTGTTAAGCGATTATGATTGTGAGATTCGGTATCATCCTGTAAAAGCGAATGTTATGGCTGACACCTTAAGCCGAAAGGAAAGGAATAGGCCATTGCGTGTTCGAGCTTTGGTGATGACTGTTCATAATAATCTACCTAAGCAAATCCTTGAAGCTCAAAGGGAAGCAATGAAAAAGAAAAATGTAAAGGCAGAAAATTTAGGGAGATTGAGTAAGCAAATATTTAAGCTTCGCCCCGATGGAACATGATGTTTTGGAAATCATGTTTGGTTGTCGTGATTTGGTGGATTGAGGGATTTGATTATGCATGAGTTGCATAAGTCTAAGTATTTTATCCATCCGGGATCGGACAAGATGTATCAAGATTTAAAGTTGTTGTGTTGGTGGCCAAATATGAAAGTTGATATTGCCACGTATGTTAGCAAGTGTTTGACTTGTACGAAGGTTAAAGCAGAGCATCAAAAACCATCTGGATTGCTGCAACAACCTGAGATTCCTGTTTGGAAATGAGAAAGGATTACTATGTATTTCATTTTTGGACTGCCTAGAATGCCGAGTAGGTATGATACGATATGGGTGATTGTCGATCGACCGACTAAATCAGCTCATTTCCAACCAATAAAGAAAACGGATAGCATGGAGAAACTCACGCAACTTTACTTGAAGGAAATTGTGTGTAGACATGGTGTTCCTATTTCAATCATTTCGGATCGAGATAGCCATTTTACGTCTAGATTCTAGAAATCGCTTCAGAAGGCGTTAGGGACGAATTTGGATATGAGTACCGCTTACCACCCTCAAACGGATGGTCAAAGCAAAAGGATTATACAAACGCTTGAAGATATGTTGCATTCCTATGTGATTGACTTTGGAAGTAGTTGGGATCGCCATCTGCCATTGGTCGAGTTCTCATACAACAATAGTTATCACGCAAGTATTAAGGTTGCGCCATATGAGGCTTTGTACGGACGGAAATGTAGATCACCTGTATGCTAGAGTGAGGTTGGAGATAGCCAACTCACCGGTCCAGAATTGTTCCATGAAATGACCTAAAAGATCGTTCAGATTAAAAACCGCTTGTTAACTGCCTGTAGTTACCAGAAAAGCAATGCGGATAGAAGATCCAAGCCGTTAGAATTTGAAGTCTGATACCTATCGTTAAAGTTCGTTAGAATTCACAAAGATGTCTAGAATTTACTTGGGAGCGTGAGGATCAGATTTAGAAAAAGTACCCTCGTCTCTTTACGAGTAAGGACAAAGCGAGAAAGAGCGGATAAGTCGAGCTGAGCACCGGGACGACGCTCCTTAAAGGAGGGGAGAATGTAACAACTCGAGTTTCAGATCAACGTCTATCCCGAGCGATGATAATTATTTTTCTACGTAAATGATTATAATCGTTTATGCTATATAAGCCGTGATTGAGTTTTTATTTTTTTTAGCGTCTGAGAAAGTCAGAAAAAATTATATTGTCGCTCCGAAAGCGTGATTATCTTATTTTTGTGTTTTAAGGCGTTTCCTTGAGTTTTTTTGAAAAACCATGTTTAAAGGTCGTGTTTTATGTGATTTAACGTTTATTAAACGTTTTAAAGTAAATTTAGTGGGACGGAATAAAAATATTTACGAACGTGGCATGACTCGAGCTCGTTGGCCGATTTTTAAATAAAAGAAACACTTTTGTACTAGTTTTGAAAGACTTAAAGAATGGAGGGACTAAAGGTGTCAAAGTGTCAAAGTTATTTCCTATAAATACCACACCACACACAGACTTATAAACCTTTCATCAACATTTTCTTCTTCCTCCCTTATTTTCTACCCACGACCGGCCAACAAACACCACCACTATTCTCGTCAAATCTCCGACATGCAATATAATCTAATTACATATTCTTAATCCTTGTATCAAGGCCTACACATCCCACTAAAAATATTGCACATGCAATGAGTTTTGAAGAAGTTTGATTTTGGTTTGTTCTTGAGATTTTCGAGTAAAAAGGGGGTGTTCAAAAGAGCTAGATTAGTGTTATTGAAGGTTGGTTGTATTAAAAAAGGGTTTGGTTTAGTTGTTTGGGTGTTCGTTCGATTTCAAACAACAAGGGGAAACCATAGTTGATTTTTCTTATAAGCATTATGAGCTTCCTAGTTACATTTTTATGTAATTAAATTGATGATATTGCGTATTGTATGGTTATTGCTAGATGTTCAACTGCGAAAAATTATTGAAAGTGTATTTGGTTATTAATCAAAGTTTGATGGTTTTGGTATGCTTAAATAAGACATTTAAGCATGTTTTGATAGTTGGTTTATGTCAAACGTGTCGTTTTAATAGGTTTTGAGTTGACCAAGTTTGACCGCCTCGTAGCGAGTCGAGAAATTTTTTAAAGTTATTTTTGATTATGAAAAGTGATAATGTTCGCCTTCAACTACGTTTCGCTAGGTAGATCGTCACGTAACTCTTAATAACGAACGTTTTATGGTCGAGTCAAGTTTGGTTATTTTTGTGGTAAAAGTCAACTACGAAGTTTGACTTTTAAAAGTCAAACTTGCGCATACTTTTGAATATGGTTTGTAATGAGCAATGGGTTTGTAATGCTAGTAAATTGATGATGAAATATGAAGTTCGGATTATATTATCCTTACTTTCAAAAACTTTCTAAAAATAGAAACTTTGTGGAAAAACGTTGTGATATTGTTAGTGCGTCAAAGTGAAATGTTTTGCGTCGCACTTGGAGATTGTTGTATATGATTGTATATACATAATAGTGGTATATATAGATGCAAGTATGCATTATATGAGTTATTATACTTTTAGTCACGTACCGCTATATATGTATTAATATAAGGTCGCAGTTAAGAGGTGAAGTAATTTATGCTTGTTGATTTGATTGATTGGAATATTTGCTTAAGGTGAGTTCATAGTCTCGCATTTAAACTATTTTAAATGTTTATAAACCCACGAGGGGGATACATGTTTATTTTATAAATCGAACTGTTAGAGATATCATTTCATCACCATGAACACAAAAATAAGAAAAAGATTTTAGAGAGAGAAAGAACTAGAGGGAGAGACAAAGAGAGAAAAATGAAGATGGTTACTTGCACTAGAAAAGAAAAATGAGAAGCAACACCCTCTCCACACTTGGAGAGGTCTTTATATAGTTACATGAGATAAAACCCTTCTTTGGTTGTTGGGCTTGACTTTGGGCCGGACCTATTACTAATGGACTTAAGCCCGACACCTAGGCCCAATTAGCTTAGATAAATTCTCGTAAACTAAGTTTTTCTTATACAAGGCTCGGGAATATTTAATGACTATCACTTTAATAAAAATACGGCTAACAATCTCCCCCAAAGGGGTGGTCATTCAATTGTGGATCCTTCTTGTGATGTCTTGAGTCTTGGATCCTTATATTCTTGGGAATTCTTTTGAAGTTCCATTTGCATGCTTGTGATCTTGGATCTTGATCTTTAACTTGATATTCTTTGACAAAATACTGATATTGTGGTCTTTGGCCTTGATTTGTCTTGACTATTGAGATCTCTGAATCTTTATCCTTGAATCTTTATGTCGCATTGCGATCTTGTGTCTCCACCCTCATGCTTATGGTCTTGAAAGCTTGCTGATAATCTCCCTTAACATTTTCTTTAACATGATTACTTGTACCACATCACGGTAGGAGTAGTACTTGATCCACTTGTAAAATATATCTTTGTTAGTGTATGGAAATCTTGTCAAAAATGTTCTTTTGAGGAAGTGCTTATACATCAGAGATTGCAGAAGACTTTGACACATGTGCTTGAGCTTTCATCATGTATTTAGCTTTGTCAATTAAGCATGAGGTCTTGAATCTTGACTCCGCTGGAATGAGGTTGTAACGCCATCACTTATACCTGAAAATTAATGTTAGTGCTAAACAACAGATATAGACAAATATGGCTTTGTCATTCGTCTTGAGTTCGGTTACATTAACCTCCGGTTCCATGAGGACCGTTTTACAGTATAAATATTATACCTGTGATCAGGTAGGTTCAATTTAGATGAACCTCCTTAATAGGGTTTCCAGCTCAAAGTATTAGATCCTCTAACGCGATTGCTTTAGATTCACCATACTTTCTTGTTCTCGTTATCGGAACGTCTCAAAGAAGACAACACGGTAAGAGTGAATCAGATTGTTATTATCTTTCTGATTGAGTCGTCAATTCATATATTGGACCAAAATCGATATTCAGTTGACACAAGCTTGATTCTTTTAGAATCTCGCAAGTCACCTACCAAGAGCTTGTTTGATGTTGGCTCAAGAAGGATTTCCATCATCACTGTGAATACTAAAGAGTATCACTCTGATGTTCTGGCAATTATCATAAGGATAATGCGCAGGACTTATTGATACCAAATGTTATATAATGATGTACGACATTTTGTATATTGGAATTTATGTCCTAGTGAGATTTTTGATGGATATCGTTGGCTCTAGACTCTATAAGTGCACATTTGTTATTTGGTAATCGGAGGCTGGAGCGGACTGCCACCTTTTCAATATCAACGATCTCGAAATGAGAAAGCCGATAGAAACATGTTGATCTCCATGAGAAATGAAATTGAAATCTTTTGAGAGATTCTGAGTGGCTAGGGAGGGTTGTGCATTGCATCACTCGATCCATGATGTCAGTCTTTAATATCAGAATCATCTTTGTGATTACCGATAGATTATGTATTGACCTGGTTTCTGCCTAGGGTTGTATGGAGGGCTTCTTTCTTTTCACCCTTTATCCTTACAATTCTTTTTCATTCTTCAACCCCTTTAGTGCTTACCAAGACTTCATGACTAGTACCTTGTTGGGTTTGTTCCAGCACTAGCTCCATCTTAGTCGGCACTATTCCCTTATTATCACTTTACTCCATTTTTCAATCATACCTAGGACTTCTACTCTATCTAATGGAGTGTTCCTGGGTAGATCCCTCCTATTCTGGCTAGATCATGGAACGAATATACCTAACCTTAACCGCCTTATGACTCCTTGAGAAACAACAGTTGGTCGGTCTTTGGGTATTGCCATGAAGATCCATAAAACCATTTGATAAAAAATCAATCAACGTGTATGAGAAATCATTTAAGACACATTGAGTGTTTCTAGAGTTACCAAAAAGCTCCCCTTACACATTTGCACCATATTATGAAAGTGTTTTGCACATGCGAGGTTTGGGAACGCACTTATAGATTGAAGAACGTATCCGTTATTAATCCGTATTGATCACATTTTATTCACTATTCTCCCCTCAAAAATTGCATTTGTTTACAATTTTTGACAACTAGTGAATTAAAACAAGTTAATGTCTGAAATTCACATGAGCCTAACTAAGTCTTAGGAGAACAGGAGTGCATGCAGAAAGAATCATATTATTATACTCCCTCTCAATTATAGAATAGAGTGAAAACTTGGAGTGAGAGTTTGTTGAGCACACAATTTTGAAAGAATTTGAAATTTTCTTTTTGAAAATATCTTGAAAAATTATGCTCAACAGGAAAACATGTGAGATATATCTTATTTACCATCATTTTCCTTAGTACTTCTCTTGAGCATTCAAAACTTTGAATGTTTATATGCCTTTGCTCAAGACCAAGAAGATATGAACTTCTCGTTGTTTAGGATCAATGTACATAATTAAACATTTTCCTTTCTTTAGGGACCGAGTCCTAAGCTGACATTTACTTAGAAGTCGTAGAGAAAAAGTGAAAGGATATGTTTTGAAAGCATTTAAAACTCACGCTCGAACTTCATTTATTCACCCGTGTTAATATTAATCAACATTTCTAGGTGCGCAAATGTTATCGATTGTCGAGAGACATGTCGAAGAAGATTATTTTTGTATTTTTGAAATTTTTTGATTTTGTATTTTGCTTTTATAGGTTTTATATTTTTATATTTTGTTTTTCTTTCTTTTTCTTTGTTTTATATTTTTGTATTTTGTTTTTCTAATGAATATATACAAAGAATTATCGAGATTTTGCAAGACGTTCAAGTTCCTGAGGAGATAAACTGCGCATACCAAGGCGACGAACCAAATAGTTGAATCGATCTACTGGAAGGGCTTTGGTGAAGAGGTCGGCCAGTTAGTAATCCGTCTTGACAAAATACAGTTCAATCGTACCATTTTCCACGTGTTCCTTTATGAAATGGTAGCGGACAGCGATGTGTTTTGTTCTCGAGTGTTGGACCGGGTTACAGGATATGGCTATGGCTGATTTCGAATCACAATAGATTAGAATCTTGTTGAAGTTAAAGCCATAATCCGTTAACTGTGTCCGCGTCCAAAGGACTTGGGCACAACAAGCGGATAGAGACACATATTCTGCTTTCGCGGTTGATAGCGCTGTACAATCTTGTTTCTTTGAGGACCAGCTAACCATCTTTTTGCCTAAGAATTGAGCTCCACCAGAAATACTCTTGAAGGTGTCTTTACATCCCGCATAATCAGCATTTGAAAATCCAGTTAGTTCAAAACCAGAATCCTTCATATACCAGAGACCCATATTAACAGTTCCCCGGAGATAACGAAAGATCCTTTTAACCTCTTTGAGGTGCTTCTCAGTTGGCTTAGCCTGGTACCGAGCACATAAACAAGTAGCATGTACAATGTCCGGTCGACTAGACGTAAGATACATTAGGGCACCAATCATGTTACGATATTTCGTTGCATCGACTAGAGACCCATTTTGATTAAGGTCAAGCTTGTATTTGATTTCCATTGGAGTACCAACGGGATCACAAGACTCCATTCCATATTTTTTAAGGATTTCTAACACATAGTTGGACTGGTTTATGAAGATGCCATAGGGGGATTGGTTAACTTGTAAGCCAAGAAAGAACGTCATTTCCCCCATCATTGACATTTCAAAGCGGCTTTTCATGAGGTCAGAAAATAGTTGGGTATACCTAGGGTGTGTAGAACCAAAGATAATATCATCAACATAGACATGTACCACTAAGATGTCATCGTCAAAGCGTCTTATAAACAACGTTGGATCAATTGTGCCTTTGAAGAAGTGATTCTGTAGGAGAAACATTGACAATCCATCGTACCATGCCTTTGGTGCTTGCTTTAACCCATATAGTGCCTTCTTTAACTTGTAGACATGGCTAGGATGATCAGCATCGATGAAACCTTCAGGTTGATACACGTACACGTCTTCTTTTAGCGTACCATGCAAGAATGCAGTTTTCACATCCATTTGAAACACAGTGAACGATTTGTGAGCAGCATATGCCAAGAATATCCTGATGGCTTTCATTCTAGCAACCGGAGCGAATGATTCTTCGAAATCTATTCCTTCCTCTTGGTAATACCCTCTCACAACCAGACGAGTCTTGTTTCGGATGACCGTGTTTTCTTCATCATGCTTGTTTTTGAATAACCATTTCAAAGTAAGAGGTTTTATGTTATCTGAAGGAGGAACTAACACCTATACATCAAGCCTTTTGAACTAAAAAATCTCTTCTTGCATTGATTCAATCCATGCAGGGTCAGTCATAGCCTCTTTGACATTCTTTAGTTCCATAGTTCTTATCGTTAATGCATACATGCACATGTCACCATCAAATCGGAGTTGATTCCTTGTCAAAACTAGACGTGAGGGTTCTCCTATCACTTGTTCCAGAGGGTGATCCTTAGTCCATTGATATTTATGAGGGTATGGTTGGTAAAATGTATGCATGTTCGATGGATCCACATATTGTGAAGTTGATGATTCAGCAGCACTTGTGGATGGAGTAGCAAAAGGATTTACAAATGTATTTTCATCGGACATAGCATTTAGAACATTGTCAGCAATTATTACGGGTTAATGCTGAGTATGTTGTTATGTTTCGAGCTCGTCAACATCCTGTGAAGTGTTTGGAAAATTTGTAGCTTGAGAGGATGAATTTGTTGGTGTCGGTGCAGTGTCTGCTATTGTTGTAGTTTCCATTAGGGTCTGAAGAACTTGAGGTGCTTAAGCAGCCGGATGAGTTCTTGGAGCAGCTGACGGTTGACTACCAGTATGATCATCATACATAGCTTCAAACAGTAAATCCACTCACCTTCAGATGGTTGTTGAGTTGCTATTGTTGACGGGGCATAAGTAAGATCGAGTCATGAACTGATTTGTCCAGAAGTCATGCCTTGAAGCCTGGGTTTTGAACTTCTTTGTTCAAAAGCTATCGTTGAAAGCTCATCAAAGGTCACATTCATTGTCTCCATGATTTTCTTTGTCCTTTGGTTGTAAACTCTGTAAGCACAAGAATCAGCAGAATAACCAATGAAATAGCCAATATCACCTTTACACCAAGCTTCCCAATATCTTCACGATTATTCTTGGGATAACAGAGAGCCCCGAATACATGTAGAAAGGAGATATCTGGTTTTTTGCCATTAATGAGCTCGTATGGTGTTTTGTTAAATAGACAGTGAATGATGGAGCAATGTTGAGTGTAGCACGCAGTAGCAATCGCTTCAGACCATAAGAATAATGGTGCACGAGAGAAAATCAACATTGTTCTAGCAGCCTCTACTAACGTCTGATTTCTTCGTTCCACTACTCTATTTTGTTGAGGTGTTCTGATAGAAGACGCTTGGTGAGAGATGCCAACACCATCAAAGTATTCTTTAAGGATTTTATTTTTGAATTATGTGCCGTTGTCGGTTCTTATGATGATGACAGGAGATTGAAGAAGGACAGTGATTCTCTTCAGAAATGTTTTAATCACTTCTAGTGCTTCATCTTTTGATCTGAGAAAGTGTACCCAAGTGTAATGAGAGTAATCGTCCATAATCACCAAAACATACCGCTTTCTGTTTATGCTTGCAATTCTCATTGGACCACATAAATCCATATGAAGAATGTGTAAACTCTGCTTAGAATTTAGAACTAGTTTGGGTGGGTGAGAGGCTCTTTTGCTTTTTCCTTGCTCACATGAAGGACAAAGATGTTCTTTATGATATTTGAATTTTGGAAGACCGGTGACAAGATCATTTTTGGCAAGGTCATTTATGGTGTCAAAATTAAGGTGGGATAAACATTAATGCCATAACCATGACTTGGTGGAAGTTGTACGAGCCATGAGGCAAATTGGGGATGCGGAGGCCATTTCATGGAGATTGATAGTGTAAAGGTTTGTTGTACGGTTTCCTTTTAACAAATCAACTCCTTCTAGATTTTTGACAAAACAAGTGTTTCTTCTGAAAGCGACCTCTAGATCTGAATCACAAAACTGCCCAACTGAGAACAGGTTGTGCCCCAAACCCTCAACGAAATAAACCCTGGTGATCAAAATATTTCCCTATTAAAGATCACCAAAACCCAGAATTGCAGCAACGTGATCATTTCCAAAGTGAACAGTTCCCAAAAACTTCCAGACGAAATTGATGAGAAGCTTTAGATTCCCAGTCATATTCTTGGAACAACCCGAGTCGACGCACCATAAACAAATTTGGATAACCTGCCAAGAAAAGAAGTTAAATTTGGAAACCGTTTGATTGTAGGTTCTGAAGGGTTAGAAGTACAAGCATTATCACCATTAGAGCAGTCAGGTTGACTCTCAGATTCACTGGATGCGATTATTTTTCCTTTAATGTCAAAAAATCTTCCAGTTGGTGACCACCTAAGGCAAAATCTAGGTTTACTAGGCTTAGGTGAAGCAAGTCTTTCGTTGGACCCTACTTTCTTAGGCTTTTTAACCTTTGGCTTTTGTTTCTTTTGATTTTCAGTGTTTGAAACATTTGCCTTTTGTTTCTTGCCACGAGAATTCATGTCATTCACATAATTAAGCATACATACATCATGATTAGCAGTGATTAAACATTGCTTACACATAGCACAAATAACTTCAGATTGATCATTCCGAGTATCAAGCTTAACGTGTTTACATTCAGATGACATATGTTTCTTATTCTTAGAAAGCAGTAAATTCCTATGGTGTTCTTCTACTTCAACTTCTTTATTCTTGTTGCAACTACTCTTAGACGCAGAGGGGACCCTATCATTCTTTGTATTGCTCCTAGGCTGTGGCCTTCTGGTCTTAGCAGTGTTGTCTACTCCTGTAGAAGATAAACCATTTGAGTCAGAATTAACATCTTTCTTAGTGACGACATGAGGTTGTGAAACGGTGATTGGAGTTGTCCTAACGCTTGCTCTAACTTTGTTAGGGACATACTTTTCTTCCCTAGAAGGCTTGAAAGGATTAATCCTAAACATTCCTGGGGCAATCACATTTTTTGATTCTTGTGGTGTGGGTACCGAGTTTGAAGTGACTGGTTTTGACAAATCGTTCGTCTCATCAACCTTTAGAGGAACCCGATTTTTGGATGATGTTGTATGATTAGATTGAAATGCATTTGGTTGTCTCACAACAAAAAGAAGAAGAAGGTAGTTTTCCCAAAATTGATTGCTTATAAAACTGAGTATTTACACTCGTACCTTTGGTTGTGTCCTTTTATTCAGAATCCTTATCAAACAATTAAGCTCTTAACTTAGCATTTTCATACATCGTGTCATGTAATTTATTTTGCAAAGAGTCAATTATTGTTTTAGTTTGAGCACGTGTCACCGAGATAGAGTCAAACAGGTTTTTGTATGTAGTCTTAAGATGAGCATTTTATTTTTCATAATTCCAAACTTGAAACTCTAATTCTACATTCTCATTTTCTAGTTTCTGAGACAAAGGATCAAGGGTATTTGATACACATGGAGTATCCTTACTTTTACCCTTTTGATCTCCCAACTGAGCTTGCAACCGTTCGATCTTTTGTTACATGTCATTATAAGCTTTATCGTATGAAATTTTGTCATATTTGCATTCTTCACACTTTTTGTACCAATCATTCTAAAGTTTAGCATATTCATTCTCCTTTTTAATGATACAGTTTTCAAAGTGTTCTTTCGTACGTTCAAGCTCAGTTTGGAGATTTGATGAATCTACAACAGAATTATCTTGCACAATAGACATAATATCCTGACTGACAGCTGCTCTCAAGAGATGCTCAATTTCTTATTCTAATGCCTTGTTCTTAGCAAGAGATTCATCAGCTTCTTTTGCAAGAGATTGTAAGTCTTGAACAAATTTGGCTGCTTCTTTCAAAAATTATATTTCGAAATTTTGCTAACTAGCGTCAACTTGGTTAATGATAATGAAAATTTCATATTTTACAATTTTGTGAATCTCTTGGTGAGTGGAAGATGACCAATTGTGTATTTCTAAAGTCAGTTTTTGTTTAACAACAGGTAGAAGAGTCACAATGGTGCTTTTTACCTCATTTAGAAATTTTCGTGCAACTCTTGGTGTAGTATCATCCGAAAGCTCTTCATTTGGTATAGAAATTGGTTTAGAAACATTGGTCATTTTGGAAGTATTTAAAAAATACGACTCTTTACGTGACTTGGCCGTTTAAAAACAAAACCCCCGAAAGATGATTAATCTTAGTATAATTTGCCGGTTTTATTTCTTTGTTCAATTGTTTCATTTTTAGACGACTCTCTTGAGCAAGTTGCAGTGTCTCTTCCGAATCATACACAGCAGGAGGATCATGCTTTTCTAATAACACTTTGCCATTATACAAACTCTGTTGTTTCTACTGAGCTTGCTTGAGATAAAAAGGATTTTGATAACCCAAAGCCATTTTCTGTTCGGTGTGGTAAAACGAGTCTGGCTTAGGTGAAAGCATGTGCATCGTTTGAATCGATTGACCCGTTTTAACCAAAATATTATCTAATTCCTTTATCTTATTCTCAAGTTGAATTTGTTTATCAAGAAGCTCGTCTTCGCGTATTTTGAAATCAGACTTCAACTTTTTCTTTTCTTCAAGAAGAGAAGAAACAGTTGATTTTTCCTTTGAAAGCTGTTTATTTAAATTTGAAATTTCCTCATTCAAAGTCGTTATTTGTTTACCGAAACTTGAGTGAAGTGCATTTATCTTTTTAGCAAGACATTGTTCTTGATAAACAGACTTTTGATAACACCTTTTAAGTTTGTCATATTTTTCTTGACTAATTTCAAAACACCTTTCTTGATTTTTATATCTAGCAAGCTCAGTGGTCAAATGAGCATTTGTTTCTCTTAACTTGCGATTGACCGAGTTGACTTTCTCAACTTCAGTAGCTAAATTATTATATAATGAATCATATAAAGCACGTGTTTCCTCAGGAGTAGCAGGATGTTGTTCTACTGTTCCCCCACTTTGTTCCACACTAGAAACCTCAGAAATAACATTACTATCATTCTGTTGTACTTGGTGTGGTTCAGGAATGGGCTCGAGTAGCTCAGTATACTGCTCATCTTGAGTAAACATATTGAATATATCATTATTATAGCAATTGTCATAATGGTGTACCTCAGCTGATCCTCATGAATCATAACGGGAAGCCTGTCAGTCTGAGTATCCGATGTAGATGCTTGCTGCAAATTAGCCATCAAAATGCAGTTTGCATTGACTTCCTCAATCTCATCAAGATCCGCTGCAGCAGCCATCAAATCAAACTCTTTAGCTTGGATTTGGATTCCTGCTTCTTCCTTTTGGGCAATCAACAACTAAGTTTGAAGAGAATCAGCATCCCTTCTCCTTGGTCTGACTGTGCAGTTCCTAGCAAGATGGCCCAATCCTCTGCAGTTGTAACACCTTATCTGATTACCATTAGTCCCAATCACATTACCATAGCTGTGCTGCTACAACATTACCATTCCCATTCAGATTCTGATTAGCAATCCCCGGAACAACAAATAGCCCATTCTGATTTCCAACATTCTGAACACCCAGATTCTGAACTGCATTCTGAACAACCTGATTCTCGACATTCTGTACTGCATTATACCCATGCTGATTCCCAACATTCTGCCCAGCATACTGTCTAAAATGATTCCCACCATTGCCTCTAACCATCTGCATCTGTCTGTCTTGACCCATATTCATACCTGGTTGAGCAATCTGCCTATTACGAGGGTTTGATGAAATTCTCTGGTTGTTGTTGGTTGGTTTGATTATTTAGTTTGAATGCCATAGCCATTAAACAAAGTGCCATGTTCCTTACGGTTGTGGATCTGAATTCTTCGGGATTTGGCATTGGTGTTGTCATGTAGTTCTGGTTGAAAGAAGGTTGTAGGGTTATAGTTGTTGTTGGTAGGAATGGTTTGTTTGTATGAATGTACTTGATGATGGTTGATCTTGGTGAAACACTGGATAATTGAGAGGATTGATGGAATTTGCCATGAGTGCTAACGGATCATGTGTTTTTGCAAGTCGTTCAGCTCTTAGATCATCTACCTCCTTTTGATTGTACTTCAAGAAATCATACAACTGAGTGTAGTCTGCTATATGCAAGTCCTTTGTTTGATGAACAATGGTAACATGTCGACTCTATTCTGGTTGTAAGTTGTTTAGGAACTTGAGATTACTAGCAATCTTTTCTGGAAAGTGTTTGTTTCTCTTGAAATCATTCATCAACTTTAAGAAACGATGATAGTAAGACTCAATCGATTCCCCATCAGTGGAAGTAAACCTTTCCCATTCATTAAACAACTTAGCCTTTTTTTATTGAATTCCGATATCAGAACCTTTCGTCATTTATTGAACAGTAACCAGATTTCCTAAGCAGTTTCACAACTATCAACAACAGCATATATGTCTTCAGGAAGACCGAGAAGAATAGTCTGAATTGCTTGATCATCAGCTTCCATTTGCTTAATTTTTGCTTCCGTGAGTTCATCGTCAGTTTGTTCATGAAACGTTTCAGGAACAGGAACTGTACGGGCTGGATCACCTGGTTCAGGAATCATTCGTCTAACATATGGACCATTCATAATGGAGTTGTAGATTAACTTTCCATTTGGTCTAATCTTAACATAACGGAGAAGACATGATTACCATGGAACATAGTTCTTTTTGTTAAGCATGGGAGGGCGGTTTTCGGAACCAGCTGCATACATGTCTTGTTGAGTCGACATTGCAAAGGTGATGTGAAATGATAAACAAGGATCTTTAGTGGGTAAAGTGATTGTTGTTGTGGATTGAAACCAATTAACGTTTATGAGATTTTGCAGATCTTAGATTTAAACCGAGAAAATAATTGAATCTTTTGCGGGATTTTACAAAATCAAGAAGAAACCGTGAAACAATAATTAGTTGTTGTTGAAATTGAAGAAGTTAAGCTTTTGTTGGTGAAAAATGGGCGTAAAATGATGAACGGTTACTACACTTGCAACAAAAAATGATTAACGGTTGATTGAAACACAAACAAGGACTAACGGTGCACTAACAGTTAACTTTGAAGGGCAAGTGGTTGAATTAAAAGAATGAAGGACTAACGGTGTAAAGGTATTTCAACTTTGAGGGTTAATTATCTACCAAAGGACGAAGGATGAAACTATCATGAAATCCAGGGACTTAAGTTGTAAATTTCGAAATTATGATTAACAAATACCAACTATTCCCTCCAATACTGTTTCATCTTCGATTTGAATTTAGAAAAAGGCAACGAATGTAAATTTGATCTCGCGGAGTGGAGCGGTTATCGTCGGTAAAAAATGAACACACCACGATGATCGTTGAAAGACCGCGAACGTAATGGTATAGGTTAGAAGGCCCGAGAATAACCGAAGCACGAAGCCAAAAAACCCGAAATTACACACAAGGAGCACGTTTAACCATTTTTTTTGTATAGTTCGCTTGGTTGTGTTTGTGTTGTATAAGTCACCTAACATTCAACGTATAACTCATCCTCGTTTGTTCTTTAACGTATAAATCACCTACACAAAAAACGTATACATCGCCTTTGTAAAACGTATAACTCGTCCTCGTTTTTTCTTTAACGTATAAATCACCTACACGAAAAACGTATACATCGCCTTTGTAAAACGTATAGTTCGCCTTACACAAGGTTGTATAGTTCGCCTACTGTTTCTGTTGTATACTTCGCCTTACAAAAAAAACCGGTATAGTTCGCCTTCTTAGACATGTATAACTCGCCTACACCAAAGACGTGTATAATTCACTTGATGTGGTATTGTTCGCCTGACACACAAACAAAAAGACGTACTATGTCCTTTTCTGGACCACAACGAGTAACAAAAGAACTTGTCCTTGTGCTTCTTGTCTTTTGCTCGAGTCGTGGACCACAAAACCAACCCAAAATAAGCTCTAAAAGAAGCTAAAATAAGATGTTATGCCTAAGATAAGCAACAAAAATAAAAGCATTTTAACTTGAAAATAACCTACAAGTAGGTTGATGAAAGCGTTTAAGACTTTTGTAGAAGAAATAAGCTAAAAAACCTAATAGCTATTATGATAAGACGGGATCCAAGAAAATAAGATAAGAGCTTTTTCAAAACAACAACAAATATAAGACTTGACTTTTGATGACTACATATGCAAAACAACAACAAAAAAAACAAGAAAATAAACGCAATAGCTTTGGCCATGTTTTGTCTTTTGAACCACAAATAAGCCAAGTTACTGTAGAAGCCCAAAATAAAGAAACAAAAGGTTATAATGAAAGTGATAGTGAAACAAAAATTTATCCGAATAGAAAAGAAAAGAAACAAAAAAATAGAAAAATAAGCCGAATCAATAAGCTCTTATAAGCACTACCACAACGTGACCACTAAACCCAACCTTGGCTCTTGATATCACATGTTAGAGATATCATTTCATCACCATGAACACAAAAATAAGAAAAAGATTTTAGAGAAAGAAAGAACTAGAGAGAGAGACAAATGAAGATGGTTACTTGCACTAGAAAAGAAAAATGAGAAGCAACACCCTCTCCACACTTGGAGAGGGCTTTATATAGTTACATAAGATAAAACCCTTCTTGGGTTGTTGGGCTTGACTTTGGGCCGGACCTATTACTAATGGAATTAAGCCCGGACACCTAGACCCAATTAGCTTAGATAAATTCCCGTAAACTAAGTTTTTCTTATACAAGGCTCGAGAATATTTAATGACCATCACTTTAATAAAAACACGGCTAACATTTTTTTCGAATGGGACAAGATCCATAATTACAGTAAGTTAAAAATCATAATTACCCGGGGTCTGGATGAGTACACGTGTCTCTTGCTTCCCAACGCGAGGTGGAGATCGCTCCATGTTAGACCTCTGACACGACACGACGTTTCGTGTCCCACTTTTCTCCTATAAATAGACGGCCTCTCGCATTTTTACTGCGTGGTCTCTCTTCCCCCGAACGTCCTTTTACGATCTTTGGCTTCCTCTTTCAGGTACATCTTCCATCTTTGTTTCTTTTAATATTACCCGTCCCCTTCGGTATCTTTGACCATGTCTGAGGAGGATCAGAACGTTGACGTTACGGCACTACCTAAGTTTGATATGCCGTCCTATGAGTCTAAGATGACCGCCAAGGAAGTTAAATCGCTGGCGATCCGACATGGCATTCCCTTAGATTTACATCCTGTTTCTCTCACCGAGGGATGGACCATGGATCAACTGCCGGATGACAGTATAGGATTATATGAGCAGTACTTCGAGTTTTCGGGAGTAAGGGTGCCTTTTTCTACCTTCTTATTGGCCGTTATCAAGCACTTCCGAGTACATATTTCTCAGCTTGTGCCGTTAGGGTTAAACCGACTAACTATGTTTGAGTTGTACTATCGAAGTCTAAATATTGTCCCCTCCGTAAGCTTGTTTCGTGCTTTTTATAAAATTAGTAAACAAGGGCATTGGTTTTCGTTTGAGAAAAGAGTTGGTAAGAATGTCGGTGGTCAAATATTTCGAGAGACCTTTTCTGGGTTGAAAGGATGGAAGCAGAGGTTTTTCTTTCTGGATAGGAGAGCCATACCGGATGCCATGGCTTGGAGACATCATGATTCTGATGTCAACGACCCGGTTCCCGAAGATGGTTTTGATGCTTCGGATGTACAAATGTTAACCGAACAGATCGTAGACCTTTGACCTGTGCCCTCCGGGCTTCTTTTTCAGGGAGGGCTAGCTACTACGTGGGATTTCCCTAGTTTCTGTCTGATTTTCAAAGATACCGAGGGGAATGGTAATACTTTGTAATTTTGTCCTTATGCGTGAGATCGCTTCGGCGTGGCCTAACATTTATCTTTTCCTTTTACAGCGGTGACTATGTCTGAATACCTTCGTTTCCCCTTCCTGTCTAGAGCTTCTATTACGAAAGGGCCTCCCCTCACTTCTCAAGATCAGATCGAACAGCACACCACACGCCCCCTTCCTTCAGACCAAACCATTTCGAAAAAGACAGATCATCAAAAAATGGTCGAGGTGGAGGATCCTAAAATTGTTGCTATTCGAGAGAGGAAAGCGAGGGCTGCTGCCAAAAAGAAGGAGAAAAAGAGACAAGGTGGTGATGGCGGGGAGGGATCTCGCCCCAAGACCAAGAGAAGAAAAACTATTGCTCGAAAGGATGGTCAAGCTGCCTCTGAGGCTATTTCGTCACCGGAGCCCTTCCGGACTATTGATCCCAACAAGGCCAACCCTTCCGGTGCTGCTGCTGCTGCTACTGCTGAGTCGTGAGAGGACCGTTCACCTCTTGTGTCTCCTCATGACTCAACCGCTCATTCTGTTCACAACTATTCTGATGCTCACCACGACGACGAAGAGACCGACACCCTTCGGCTTGGGACTTTTGAGGGTCAATCTGGGAAGGCTTTGATCGATGCTAATATCGAAGTGGTTTAATCTTCTCCGGATCATCAGTCTGCTAATCCTAGTCCTGTGGCCACACAAACGGCTTCTCCCCAGAGACCTGTCCCACGAGGTATACCCGTCCTTCTGCATTGTTCTCTCCACCTCTTTTTGTGTTTTCCCTTTTTTATGACCGTTCTTATACATTTGCAGGTAATAATAAAGGTGAGTCATCCTGGCACCAAGCTTATTATGTGCCCGAATGGTTCATCCACCGAAGGTGCCGCTTGGATACCCCTATGTTGTGTCGTGAACTCATGGCCCATTTGGCACCTCCAACAGTTCAAGAGGAGTCGAACGCCCTTAACAATGCTACTGCTCTCGAGAGGGCTTGGTTTTCTTTGGCACGCGGGGCCTTGGCTCAAACTGATATTCTAGAGAGGTTCGAGAATCTTTAAACTGATTTTGACAGACTTGCCGAGACGCACATGGGGTGTGAAGATACCGTTAGGCAACTCATTGATGCCAGAGAACTCTCACAATAGAATTCCAAGCTTTATCTTGATATGTCTGAACGGTTCAGGAAGCTGAGGGATGATCATGCCGGCTGTCCTGAAAAGATTCGATGGTTGGAGACCCAGAACAATAAGCTTTCTCAGGTGAACAACGACCAGTCCCTTCGGATCAAAGAGCTAGAGGATATATTGGCTCAGAAAGATCATGCCCTTGTTTATGCTGAGAGGATCAATGCCGAACAGGCTCAAGAGAAAGCAAAGCTTGTCGCTCAACTTGGCAAAACTAAGAAGGAAAATTTTGATTGCATACGCCAGCTTCTCCCTACTGTGGTTGAGCGTCTTTTTCAGAGCCATGAGTACAAGCAAAGCTTGTCTAGACCTTTTAACTTGGCTATTCAAGCTGGATGGGAAAAAGGACTCACCGAGGAGCGTTCCGAGGCGGATATTGTAGAGCTCATGAGTAGGATGGAAAACTTTGATGCTTACACTGATAAGAAGATGTATGTTGAATACGATAAGATGTTTGAGAAATGATACCCTTACATGGAGAAGATTTCTCACGGTTTTCGTCACTCCGTCTCTGATTTGTTGAAGGTGTATCCCAACTCTCCTCCCTCCCTCCAAGATCCTCCCAACAAACCTTCCTCCGGCAAAGCTCCCTCGACCTCTGCTCCCAACAAACCATAGACTATTCTGTATTTGTGTTCCTTATGTATTTGAACTGTCAATGTAATAAGCTCGTGAATTTCATTTTATGTTTAAATACTTTGCAATTACATGTGTTGGGCATGTGGCAAGTTTATTTTGTGCTCTTTGTCGCGTAACATGGTTTTATAATAAATTGATAGCTTTTATCTTACGTGTATATTGTTTTAGACTTGTAGCTTTAACCCTCCCACACGACCTATGTCTTATGGGATAGGTAATGACCCTTCTTACGTATGGCCTTGCCCGTTCAGCTTTTGACCGATGGGGGACGTAACACTATTCAGTGCCTTACCTCGGCCTGCCTCTTGGGCTCCAGCCTAAGAGGTACGGCGCGCCTTTGGGTGCTATGCACAGGCTTGCCCCCCGGACTTTAGTCTGGGGGTATATGACATTTTGTGAGCTCTGCCCTGGCTCGTCCCTTTGACTTTAGTCTGGGGTTCAATTAGCCTTTGGGGTGCTATACCTCTATTTATCCTTTTGGCCGATGGGGTATATAAAGCCCTTGGGTGCTATGCCCTGGCTCGTCCCTTTGACTTTAGTCTGTGGGGGATATTATGCCTTTCGGTGTTGTGCACTCTGGCTCATCCCTTTGACTAGTAGTTTGTGGGGTATATATGTTTTTAGACCAACCGAAGGTAGCGAGCCATTCGGTCGTCAAATCGTTTTGCGTGATTCATTCAGAAAATTTGCCCTCTCCTTAGGAGCTGGAGTAGTGGCATTGTCATTCATTTAACAAAAGTTGACGCATATAATTCTTGAAATTCTTGAAAATAACTTCTACATATAACACTTGCGGAGATTGATGGCATACCAGGATCGAGGAACCTCTTTGTCTTCCAGAGTTTGCAACTTGTATGAGCCGTTCTCGTATGCTTCCATGACTCTGTAGGGCCCTTCCCATTTTGGTCCTAGTTTACCCTGATCTTCCACCCTGCTTCCTTCATTCCTTCGGAACACAAATTCTCCCGGATTGAAGGATGCCTGACGGACCTTCTTGTTGTAATACTGCTCCATCTTTGACTTGTACCTTGCCTCTCGGATAGCGGCTGTTTCCCTTCTTTCCTCCAGAAGGTCGAGATTCAAACGCATCTCATTCTCATTATATTCCTCCCTGACCATTAGAGTTCGGTAGGTGGGATTGCCTATCTATGCGGGGATAACTGCCTCACTGCCATATGTCAGACTAAACGGTGTTTCTCCATTGCTTTGTTTGATCGATGTCCGATGTGCCCAGAGGACGTTCGGTAGTTCATCGACTCATCTGGCCTTTTCTCTCCTGAGGCGTGTCTTAATACCTTCCATGAGGCTTCTGTTGGCCGTTTCTACCAAACCATTTGCTTGAGGATGAGCCACTACAGTGTTCATTTGATGAATTTCAAACCTTTCGCATCAGCTTTTGAATGGATCACTCACCAATTGTGCTCCATTATCAGTAACGATGATCTGAGGCAACCCAAACCTGCAAATTATATTGTCCATGACGAAACATATTACTTCCTTTCCAATGATTCTTAACAATGGTTTGGCTTCTAACCACTTGGTGAAATAGTCAACTGCCACAATTACAAACTTAGCACCGCCTCTTGCCGGTGGTAATGGACCGAGGATGTCCATGCCCCATTGGTAGAACGGCCAAGGAGCCATGATAGATGTCATGAGGGTTTTTGTTAGTCTTGGCATCGAAGCATGTATTTGACATGAGTCACATTTTTGCACCTCTTCCTTGGCATCCTCATGCATAGTCGGCCAGTAGTACCCTTGCCGAATGACCTTTCTTACCACAGCCCGTGGACCAACATGCATGCCACAAAATCCCATGTGAATCTCACGTCTGACATAATTGGCTTGTAGTGTACCCACACATCTTAACATTAGTACCAAGTACGGTTGGGAATTAAAGAGCTTCTACAAGATAATGCTGCTGAAGGACTTAATACTGTTAGTTATAGTTAGTACTGTTAGTACAATGTTAGTACTGTCAGTATATAGTTAGTACTGTTAGTTAGTATATTAGTGTCTGCTTCATGAGATACTGTGATGAGATAAAGATTTAGGAATAGATATGCATGATTTTTGCATAATCTCCTAACGCGTTTTGTAAGCCTATTAGGGTTTTTCTTAGTGTATAAAAGGAACCCTACGGCATAGTTAGACATATCTCTTTTTCATATACTTTCATAGTCGTCCAATTCATATAATAGTTAGAGTCTTTCATTGTAAGGCAAAACATATAGTTGTTTTGTGGTTTGTTTAATATATTGAAAGCTTTGTGAAAGTTCTGTGTTCATTGTTTGATTGTTTCTTCTGAGTATATAAAGATTAATTCCGCATAGTCTTTATATATACACCACAAGGTTTCTAATCTAGTTGTTTAGATTTATCTAAGCTAATAAAAGATCCATTCAATTGGAACCAACAAGTGGTATCAGAGCGGGTGTTCTGAAACCTTGATTTAGAAGAAACAAACTAGATCCATCTCTCTATTCATTCCCTATATCAAAAACCATAGATCTAGAAAATACCCAAAACAATTCTCTTGCAAAACTGCCACTTCTCAAGCAAGGTGAATATGACACATGGAGACTCAGAATAGAGTCATATATTCAACTTCAAGATTATGCTCTCTGGGAGATCATAGAGGAAGGCAACTCTTTCAAGCCAGTAGCTCGAACCACTACAAACGAAGATGGTACATCTACTACAACAATACCTGGTGCTGTTACTGCTGAACAGAAGATCCTAAAGAAGAATGATCTTAAAGCCCGAAGCATCCTGATGATGACACTTCCAAGTGAGCATCTACTTACTTTCAATAAACACAAGGATGCCAAGTCTTTATTTGAAGCCATAGAAGCAAGATTTGGTGGTAATGAAGCCACCAAGAAGACTCAAAAGACACTCTTAAAGCAGATGTATGAAACCTTCAATGCTTCTAGCTCAGAGTCACTTGACTCTATCTTTAACAGGCTTCAGAAAATTGTAAGCCAGTTAACTATCTTAGGTGAAATCATCACTCCAGAAGAACTTAACCTGAAATTCTTAAGAAGTCTTCCTACTGAATGGGGTATGCATGTTGTGGTCTGGAGGAACAAATCAGATCTGGGCTCAATAAGTTTTGATGATCTTTACAACAATTTTAAGATTGTTGAACCAGAAGTCAAAAGAAGTGTAATCTCTAGCTCAAACTTAGGCTCTCAGAATTTGGCCTTTCTCTCAGGTCATAGCAGTACAAATGATGTTAATACTGCTAATGTTCATGTTAGTACTAGTAGTACTCCTGTTAGTACTGTTAGCACTAATAATAGTACTGCTTGCCTCAATGATGTCACAATATATGCTTATATAGCCACTCAACCCAATGGTTCTCAAGTTGTTCATGAAGACCTAAAGCAAATCCATGAAGATGATCTTGATGAAATGGATTTAAAGTGGCAATTAGCATTGCTAAGTATGAAAGCAAGAAAGTTTTATCAGAAAACTGGTAAAAAGATTATCATCAATGGAAGTGATACTGCTGGTTATGACAAGAAAAATGTGGAATGTTTCAATTGTCATAAGTTAGGACATTTTGCTAGAGTGTGCAGAAATCCTAAGAGTCAAGAGAACATGAGCAGAAGTCAAGACAGCTCAAGGAGAACAGTGAACGTGGAAGAATCTTCTTCCAAAGCTATGTTAGCTATAGATGGTACTGGATCTGATTGGAGTTACATGGCATAAGAGGAGGCTTCTACCAACTTTGCACTTATGGCTTTCTCTGATTCTGAGGTACAAAATAACAAAACTTGCTCTAAAACCTGTTTTAAAAATTATGAAGATCTTAAAACTCAGTATGATAAGTTGAGAGTGGTGCTTAGAAAGTCTGAATCTGATTTATCTAATTATAAAAGAGGGTTAGCTTATGTAGAAGAACGACTGATCTTTTATAAGAAGATTGAAAGTTTGCTTAATGATCAGATTGTTGTTCTTAAAAGAGATGATTCTTACAAAGACTCAGATATTAATGGTCTTAAGAAACAGGTAGAAAGACTTAAGAAAGAAAAAGAGGAAAATCAGTTTAAAATTGATAACTATGAAAATGCCTTTAAAAGTCTAGATCAAATAATTGGAAATCAACTAGTTGGTAATAATAAGAAGGGTTTAGGATATAATACTGTTCCCCCTCCACTTACAGGCTTGTTTACACCTCCTAGTGTTGATTTATCAAGTTCAAGAATTGAGAAATTTAAAGATCCT
>BQNB010024164.1:0-61029 GCA_026074375.1 Tanacetum coccineum
TTTTGCCATTTTTGGTCTGTTTTGGGTTTAATTGGGTTATTTTAAGTACAAACGGATATGTGTATTCTACACTTATCATACGTTTTGAGAAAAGTTTTGCATGCTTCAAGGTTGTAAACCCTAGTACTACTTAAGAGTACTCGTATTATTGATCTAATAATATTGAAGCTTTTTGTTTACATTCATTGTTCATTCTACTGTATCATAAGTTTACTGTTTCATTGATAATACTTCTAGAGTATTAAGGTGTAGATTCCGCATACACTTTAATATATCAACAAAGTCTCTACTATTGTTACTTTGGATTTATCTAAGGTAACACACTCTTTACAAGCTAAAGAATCGATCAAGATTTGGGATCAACAACTTTGCTTTTCCTTCTCAACAATATGATTAGCATCGTTCAACATCCCGCCTGATTTCATAACTCAAACAGTACTTGCATCACCACTCGTCTTTTTCCTATGATTATTGTTCCTCCCCCCCCCCCCCGAATCCCAAAAGCCATGATTCATGATTTACCCTATACAAAAACAAGCAACCCAGAAAAAACCGCTTACTACAACCCTATTATGACCATATAAGAATCGACCGAATATTAAAACCTTAAAGTATGTGTGATCCTTACAATAGAAACCAGCAAAAAATCAAGATGTAATGAATAAACCAATGAAGCCTACGTGAAACAGAAACCCTACATGCGAATCGTATGCAATAAAAACCCTAGGATAGAATTCAGAAACCACACAGATCCAAACAAGCCAAAACACGACGTGATGAGGAGAAGAACACGGGATGTTAATCCCTTATTACAATCGCAGGTTGGAATGGATAGATAGAGCAGATACAGAAGAGACGATTTAGGGTTTTAGGGATAAGGGTTGCTTAGGAAATCGCCAAAAAGGTATCGGGGAGGGTTTTTTGACACACAAACCAAATGCTGTAGTCTTATGAGAATCATGTAGAAAACATAGAAATGAAAAACACATGCACAAAGTTGTTTCACTACTATAAAATGAAGTTAAAGTAACACTCATAAAGTGTTGTATTATGTGTTTAGAATGTTATATATGTCTTATCTAACGTTACCTTAGGTATGAACCATATTTTCAATTGGAATTTGCAAGACTTTAAAGTGCAACACTTTTACACTCTAAAACAACACTTTTTATACTCAATTATAACACTTTCACACTCAATTGCAACACTTATTACATTAACGGCAACACTCTCTATACCAAAATGCAACACTCTATATACCAAAATGCAACACTTTTTACATTTACAACTTTTTTTTACTCAATGGCAACATTTTTTGGCATAACGACAACACTTTTAGGTCCATGTGCAACACTTTCTCATTTTTACAACTAAATTTGCAACACTTTATTCTATGATATGAAACGTGACACTGCTAGTTATTTTTCGCCATATAAGGTGACACTTTTATAAATGATTAAAATATATTGTTAAATATGTAATATTTGTATCATACACATTCTTTGAAAAGATCTAATAATACATTAATAATTAACATTTTTTCAAACATAGGAAACATAAAATACCATAGATAACATTGTACTCTATTCTAACAAAATTATCTAATGTTATACAACCAACATAAAGCTTCTAGTGAATAAAAGAAAAGGCAATCAAATTGTAACCCTAGACTTCTTGAGTTCATTTTTGCACATCTCCACATACAGCTTTGATAACACTTCAAATATACATAAAATACCACCCAATAATGAGCAAAATACCAATAGATATGAAGTAAATGTTAACTATTTAAACACTTATCTGTATGTTTAGTGTTTCAGGATTAAAGAAGACGAAAAGGACAAGAAATGCAAGAAATGTTCGTTAAGTAGGCTAACGACCGTCAAAAGAAGGATCTAGAGTGAAGAAACGTGAAGTATTTAATGATTGAAGCAAAGTACGACGCACTTTCGGGCCTGTACAATGTACTTTTAGACGGGATTAAATGGAATTGAATGCGAAGGAAAGTACGGCACACTTCTCAGGAAGTACGACGTACTTTGGCCTGTAGTTCCTCCAAATCATTGATGAGGGCAATAAACATGGTTGTTCAAATCACCCTAAAACCCTAGAACTGATGCCCATCCTTGGCTATAAATAGGGCACAAAAATCATTGTTTAGAGCATCCCATTCTCACTTAATCTCAATCATTCTTAGTAATCTTAGTGTTCTTAGTAGTTTTGAAGATTTAGGGTATTGTTCTCCAAAGTTATTCTTAGTTTCCAGATTCTAAGCAAGATAAGAAGGTGTAACAAAGGAATTTCATGGTTAATAAAGAGTTGTGACAGAATTCTTGCTGAAATTCTGGGTTATAGTGAAGTGTTCTTTGTGATATCGTGTGAAATCTCCATATTTTGCTATATTCTTATGGTATGATCTTGTTAATCTCTCTTGTTATGATGATTTCTAGAATTAATATGATTACTATGTGTTATAATGTTGCTATGGAGTAGTTATAACGTGTTTATTTAGGATTCCTATGGTTAATATGGATTAAACTCTGATAAATGGATGAATGTTGTAAAAAGTTAATATGAACTTGATATGTACACACATGGATTCTTGATTATCATTTGATCATCATCAAGGGTGGATATAGGTCAAAAGACTTCAAGCTTGATGATCGATTTCCAAATCGTTTGTCTTTGACGATTCGATTTTAGCCTTGTGAGGATTGGCTAAAGAAGTGATAATTTCACCATGGATGAACATGTTTAATGTCTAACCTCATGTCTAACGAACTTGGCTGGAAAAGTTCATATTAATTCTCTACAAACATGGATTAAACTAAAAGCATTTTCATATTTGAATCAAAGGTCGAAAGAATTTTCAATTATGCTAAATAGATAATCTTTGAATGATTAAACCAACCATTGAAATGATTGTACCATCATCCATGAATTCATCATCTATTCCAAGTTTAGTTCTATTATTCACAATTCCTAAATAAACATTCTCATAATTTTGAATTTCTTATTTTATCTTTGATTACGTGACAAATCTTTAGATAACCCTTTGCAAAACGTTGTTAGCTTATTACTTTAACTCCAATCCCGTGGAACGACCTGGTCTTACCCTAAAATCTATACTATAAATGAGGGTTTATACTTTACCTATGTGTTAGTATAAATTGGTGAAACTAGTTATTATAAATTTAAAGCTTTCTTAACACATCAAGCTTAAAGTAGCATAAAGCGACGTTGCCTGGTCCAAACGAAAACGATAGAAAATATTGTTAGGTTGCGGTCGTTATATATATCCAAATAAAGTACACTCCAACAACATTGAAGATAACACTATAAGCCAATAAAGAGATCACTAGACTACATAACAACAATATAAGTAAAAAAATTAGTGTATTTTAATATCAAAAGAGTACAAATTCTGAATTTTATAAATCTATATACACACCATGAAAAATGCAGTATTGATCCTTAATACTTATGATTAGGGGTGTCAATAGGGTCGGGTTGACCCGACGCGACCCGTACCCGAGCCCAATAAGGCTTATCGATTCGGGTTGAATCAGGTTTTAAAAACTTATCTGGTTGTGTGACCCGAACCTGATAACCCGATAAGTTATCAGGTCGGGTTAGGGTTGAAACATTTTTGTTATCGGGTCAACCCGACAAGACCCCAAATGCATTTTCCAAATATTTCCCTAAAAGTTTTGATAAGCTAACTAATTTTCACAATTACACAAAACATTTACATTTCCTTTTGATCAGGTAGATAAAATCAACTTAGCAGCAACCATATCAACTTAGCAACAAGCATGGTGCATCACATAATTCTATCCAAAGCAAAATAAACATGTAGACCAGCAATATCAGACAAGGACTAAAAGCCGTTACAAAATCTGTATTGTGTTATAAACATGTTACTACCTACAGTACTTGACCAACAATATGGAACCATGATATAATAAACATGATATAATACTCATCCTAGGTCACATGTTGAGTGGGTAAAATGATAAAACCCACAAAAAGTGATATATTTTTTTGGGTCAAACAAATACTTATGTGGGTAAGTTGGTGATTTTTTCTATTACTACGTATATTACAATTAATTACTACTGCTGATTTATTTATATAATATTACAATGAATGTTGTTATACAAGAATACAAAGGATCTACACAAAATGTCATTCCCTTTGGTACACAACAATATTAAAAATGAACACAAGACTCAAAAACCCAACAAAACATAAGCTGTCTCAGACATATGCTAAAAAGAATTCTTTACGCATTGTAGAAAAATAGATGAAACTGATACTTTAATAACCCAAAGTTGTTTGTAATTATTTGCTATGCAAAAATTATCTCCTTTAAATAAGAAATTGATATACACATATAAATATGATTTATATACATAAATAAACCTTTATGCCCTTATCTAGAATTTAACTACGTTTTGTATATATTTATGCGGTTACGGATCATTTAAAACATAGGGTACAGTCGAGTCGTGAAGCTCGTGTCGTGGAAAAAGTGGTGTTACTTTACCACTTTTTCCCATAACACCAGAATTCACCACAACACCAAAAAACCCTCCCTTGTTAACATCATATTTTTGATGTTATGGTGACCTAACTTTTTTTTTCATTTATTAAAAAAACAAATTATTAAACTCAAAATCAAATTCTATTAATTAAAATAAAACATTACAAACTACTACAAATAAAAAAATACATAAAGTTAAATAAAGTACGTTAAATAATTGTTGTTGGGGATATTGAAATTGTTAGGATTGTTGGAAAAATTGTGGTACGTATAATTGTTGTTGTTGAGAAATCTCTAATTTTGATAGCCATAAATTGAATTGTTCAGGAACACAATTGATGAATGGGATTTGGTTTGGGATTTGTAAGCTGGCGAACAATGGAATTAGATTGGTATTTGAGGTGATGGAGTTTCTGGATAAGAGAGTATTTGGATTAAAAAAGACGAAAAAATAGGTAATTGCGTATTTGGTATTTGATTTGGTAGTTCATTGAAGTAGTTGTTATGCATTGGTTGGGATTCATTATAGAGAAGTTTATAAAAGTGTGGAGGTAAAGATGGAAGTGTTGTGTACAAATTAGAATTGTTATAGGGTACAATTCTGAAAAAACAAGGATATGCCCATTTTATAACTGTCAAAATATATTTTTTAATTTTTTTACCAGAAAACGTGAGGCACGGTACAATGTTTAGCGCTATCATGTGGCATTTTTCGAGGCCGTTTGGGCTGGCTAGTGCGGCTCGAGGCATGAAAACACGACCGTAGGTACAGTTGTGGCGTCGTGGGTGGCGTTTTCCCTGAAAAATGCAACATCATACACATGCTCGTGTTTTGGTGTGTCAAGCCGAACTAGCCAACCCAAATGGTTCGGAAAAATGCTACACTACAACGCACGACACTTGAGTAGTGGAACAAATATATGTGTAGTGAAATGCTTTTTAATGGTGAATAAATCATTCAATATCACTAGAAATTATGTCATTTTGATTATTATTTTTTCAACATTTGAGCAGTGGAACTGATTATGCATATATGGACACGATCATGCTTCGATGAGGATCAAAGAGTTTCTTGGATGTATGTTGGATTGTCGAGTCTCGGATAATCTGTGACAAAACAAATGAAGACACTACGTTAAGTGAGGCGCAAGGGGTGTCCCTGCGAATCACCTCTGGCGTGAGAGCAAGTGCATGTTTTGTTATGGAGTATAAACTGATAAGTAAGTGAAAAATGGTCTTAGAGAATGCCTGAGGACTTTGCCACCTATTTATAATTAGAAAATAGGCTGGAGCAAAGTGTTACACATAAGCCAGAGATCGTGGAGGTGTTCTACGATTAGTGGGGATAACTGCAGGGTTACGTACCACAATCTCTGTCTTGGCGGGAAAGCCTTGACAGAGATGGAGAACGTAGGTTTTGTTTTGACTAAGTCAGACCTTTGCCTTAGCTTCATCGAAGGTTCATCGTGATGGGTGTAAGGCTTCGTGTGGTGGATTCCTATATTGGTAATCATTACAGAAATGATTTTACGCCACTAGAAGCTATATTCTAAGGCTTCTAGGTTTATGTTGGGAGTAAATCCCTTTCGAGCTCGAAGGGGAGGCCTTCGAGCCGGAGGGGAGGGTACATTGTCAAGCCCCCCAGTTGAATGTAATGTATTTATCCAATGAATATATTGCTTTTGAATTTCGAATTTACCAAATCATTGCTAACAGATTCCGATTGTAACAACCCGAGTTTCACGACGCGTATGACGATCGCGAATCTGACGTAATTATATTTTTTTTATAAATTCGTGCGAATGAACGTCGACATTTAAAATTTTATTTGTCGTAAATAATTATTTTCGTATTTTATTACGAACGGAAATTTAAATTTTTTATTTTTGGACGTTTCGCGAGTCAAGGTTTGACCGCGCTATCGTTAAGCGTTTTGAGCATCGTAGAAATTTCGACGCGCTTCGTTATTATTTTTAAGATCGTAAATTTATTATTTTTTTAATGTTGTCTTTTGTCTTTTTTGAGCCGGCTTCGTGTTTTGAATATATACACATTTTATTAGAATTTTTAAACCAAATTGAGTGTGACGGAAAATAAATTTAGTCACGAAGGTGTAAACCCGAGTCGTGGTTGTCGGTTTTTATTTAAAAGTACGTGTGTCAAAAGTCTAAAAATAAAAAGAGGGAATGACTCGTTTTGTCATTTCATCAAACTAATAGAAGTATATATATATTCCTATACTTCCACTTCTCATAAAATAAACACACACTTCACATTTTTCTTTTCTTTCTTCTTGGTACCACCGACCGACCACCACCACATCAAAACCGTCACCGCCGCCTTATGATTTACATGCATTACGATCCACTTTAAAAATATTAATCCCTACATCGATACCTACATATCCCACTAATAAAATCCTACATGCAATGGGTTTTGAAGAAATATTATTTTCGGGTTTAATTCAAGTGTTTCGAGTAAAAAGGGTGATGTACAAGAGTTAGATTAGTGATATTTCGAAGTTGGTTCAATTGGAAAATGGTCGGTTTTGGTGTTTGGGTTTGGTTCGACTGTCGGCTAAGAAACAAAGGAACGAGACAAATTTTTATTGGGTCCGATCTTGCTTATAATAGCATTGTAAGTAATCGTATTTCTATTATTTAGATTGTTTTCGCATCTTTGATTTTTATGGAGTATTGCATGTGATGGAAACCGAGCGAACTTGCGCCGAATAGTTAGTTGTTGGGTTGAATATTTGTTTATAGGCTATTTTAGATATGTTGTAAGATGATTTGTGGGTCGAAAATGGTTTTCGGTGTGTTTTGTAAATGTTAAAATTCGTGCAGAAAGTTTGGCACACAAAACGAGGTCCAAAAATATTTTAAATCTGATTTTTGATTGGTAAATATGATAAAGCTTTCCGAGACGATCGTTTTGATATAAGGTAGAGCTTCTAACTCCTAATAACGAAAATGTTGAGGCGAAACAAGTTAGAAAAACTAAAAACTTCATTAAGTATTTATGCTATTTTGGTTATGTATCGATTTTCGACAAGCCAATTTTGAGCACTTTCGAGTTCGTTTCAGCCTTCCGGCGAAACACGAAAGTTGTCCGGAATGACGTTTTCTATAAAATCTCTTTTGGTCGAGGACACGAAAAACGTGATATAGCGGTCATAATGTTGGTCAAACTGCGCGTTTTTATTTAAAAAATACAAGGTTACAGCAGAATTGAAAAAAGGGCGTATTGGTAATTTAATGCGAGATTCAGGTCTCGGCTAAAACTAAAAAGTTGTCCGGAATATCGTTTCGCATAAAATCTCTTTTTACTCCGAGTCGTGAAAATGTGATTTAGAGGGTCGTTTGGCGCGGGTCAGATTTGGGTAAAAATAATATAAGTTATAAAGTCAATGTTGACCTTAAAAAGTCAACGGGTTAACACTATACTTGTCGGAATGTTATAAACATAATTAAAACGCATTTATTACTAAGAGTAAGTAAATAACCAAATTGAATGTCGCGTTTTAGAGGGTTCGTACGATAACGAGACTTACTAAATATGGTAACTTTACGAAAATAGTAACTTTCCAAAAATAGAAAGTTTCTTAACTTATAGAAAGTTTCGATTATGCTTTGTAGGATTTATCATAAAGAATGATCGTAACCTATTATTGGTGGGGTTTGAGGATTAAGGCGCAGTGGATTTATCATCACATGTATGAATATTATTTACTATATATATATGATTTTGTTGATACGATGTACGCATCGTTGATTGTACTTTTCGGTATAGTAATCGAGTGACCCTAATTATAGGTCATTATCACGTTTGTGGATTTTTGTGCTAGACTTCATTATTTGATCGGCGGCTTTTGATCAAGGTGAGTTCATAGCGCACATTTTAATCTTTATTTTTTTTATAAACCCGCGAGGGATAACAAGTTGTTTTTTAAAAATAGAACACAATGGACCCGATGTATGCTAGTAGTCTGATTATTATAAGTTAGGCTTAACTCGCTAGATAAAAGACCCGCAAGAAATCATGAATTGTTAACTACCGGGTAATGGTAGACGCTTATACATGAAATAGTACTATTTGGAGGTTGCCACCTCCAATCCGTGACGAATGGCTATCGTCATGTGTCGGGAAAATTGACATTACGGATGCTTGTATAGAGAGTAATATGCACTCATAGCGAGGGTGTATAGTGGGCATTTATTATATGGTAACGGTTCAATGTCATGAGGCTTTTATTAATCCCCCTATAACTTTTGTCTGTTTCCACATCGTTATGTCTTATGATTTTGAGAAATGAACTTGTGTTCAGAATTATTTTATATATATAAACTCTATGGATTCACTCATATTTTTGTTAACGTTTTAAGCAATGCTATTCCCAGGTTTAGGTATTGAGCTGGCTTGGATGGGAAGGTGGCGGTATCAAGGAAGGTGATCGGTGAAATTGTGTTATCAAATAAAAGTAGTTTTTGGAAAAAGAAATGTGTTGTGACTTATTAGAATAGAATTTATCTAAAGTTATTTGGGACCTATGTAGTACCTCTGCTATTTCTTAATGAATTTTAATTTATAAAGATAACATTTGGTCGTTTACTGTGTCTCGTGAGCTGTTTAGGAAGTAGCACCCCAATGTTGTTATTCCGTTGCATGTGAAATTGGGGGTGTTACAGAGTGGTATCAGAGCACGAGTTGTAGTGAACTAAGTCGTTTTACAAAACTTGGAATACAACTGTTTTTGAAAAAGTTTCACGACTCTTTCACCGATGTTCGATATCCGCGCGCGTGTTGTTCCTGATCCTCAGAAGCCTTATGTGGTATATATTTGATTGCATATTATGTGCTTAACAAGTGGTTGACACTTGATACAAGTAATAATTATATATCTGAATATATTTTATAATATATTTATTTATATATATATATATATATATATATATATATATATATATTATATACGCATTTTTCCCGGTTCTAGGGTATCGATTATATATATCTTGATATTGCTTCTTGCGATTAGTTTAAATTTCTTTAGAACATCTCGTGCGATGTGATAAAAATTATTTTTGATACATATAAAAACATCGTTGTCATATGATTATCTTCGAAACTTTTTCGCGACTCTACTTTGTTATCTTTTAATGATATTAATTCGTTGTAGTTTGTCAACCCCAATGGGTTGACTTATTGTGCGACTCCGAGTTCGAATATTTTTCCCGTTGCTTTTAAATCGCATATGTTGTTTCGTAACCTATTATTTTAAAATTTTATTTTTTTTTTTTTTTTTTGTTTTTTATTTTTTTTTTTTTTCTTTTTTTTTTTTTTTTTTTTTTTTTCCTTTTTTTTTTTTTTTTTTTTTTTTAGGTTGATGGTGAGTGCGACTTTTATATGTCTATCCAATAACCCTTCATTGTTTTGGAAAACAGTTATTAACTTATTCTCGCGTAACGTGTCATCTGGAAACGACTACCTTTGAAGCCTTCGAATAAAGTTGGTGTGTTGCGTTTTGATTCTCTTGTATCGACCTTTACGTGGTAAGTCTTGAAATGTTTGGGTCTGGAAACCCATAATTTGATGCGTTTGAAAGAGTGTTAAGTCATCGGGTATGGCTCTGTATTGGCGTTTGAAAAAGTTAAAACGGTGTTTGGTTAGACTTTGAAATGGATTCTTTGGCAGGTTGTAACCAGCAGGTTGTGGGGTTGATTGTGAATTATTTTTGGTCTTACGCACGGGGAAGCCAATGAGTTGTTGGTAAATTTTTTGATGGTACATGCTGGTTCTTTGGATAGGGTCGTTTCTCCTCCGAATGAGTGAGATATCGTCGGTTTTCTAAATACTAGTCAATTGGCTACTGTTGGAAAAAGAAGTAAAACTACATATTTTTGTAATAACGTTTGAAAAGAAAATTTAAGTACATGTAGAAGACTCTTAGGGCTATCACCTCCAATTGGTTTCACATCAAAAGCATTAATAAATTTCAAATTTCGCTCATTTTCGTAAACTACATAAATTTGTCAAAAAAATTTTGGGGATTGCTTTGGGATAGCAGTTTGTTGGGTATGTTTTAAAATATTTTTGGTCTATGAAGACTTGGGAAATTAGACTAGGAGGTAGAGAAACCTCTTAGGTACATGTAGGAATTCGGATGGAGTCATATTGACGCCCGACAAATGAGATATCGCCGAGATGGCAAAACTATTCAAAAATTAAGACTAAAATTTGAATGAGTAATAAGTCCAAAAACTTGTATAGCAACACCTAAATATGTAAAACTGTAAGTTCTAGATATTGAACAAACCAAGATTTGAGCGGTCATTTCGGCTTTTGCGGACGCACATTTTAGGAGATACACTCAGTTTAGTAGAGCGATAAAATGTTTGGAAAATAGGCGGCTTTAATAAATAGGGGTAAAATGGTAATTACACCTTGGATTCAAAACTTTCTTGGCAATGGGCCCTATGTTTTTGGAAATTGTACTCGAAATGCTTTTCGTAGACGAAAACCTCATACTTTTTTCGTCCACGTACCAGTAACTAGGAGGACTTTAAGATATAGGTTTATTGGATTAAGGTTATTGTTGCCTCAGAGTTTTATATTATCACCGACGTGGTGATTGTGTACTCTTTAGCTATTACTTTTAATTTAGAACTCTATGAGAGTTCATATATATGTAATTTATGTATTGGAAACTTAGAACCGTTACAGTTGGATATATTGGCTTTGAAAGCCAATGATGTATCCCTTTTTGGGGAAAATTGGTATGTATGTATGTTATTTCGACATTGTTATTACGATTGTTGTAACTGCTTTTGGTTATGAGTTATGAGGAGGTGTCATTGTATAGGTTGTACTATGAGTGAAGCCTGGAGGTCGTGGTTACCCCCGAGGCACTCGGCTTGTGTGAGATTGATTTGACCCCGAGCGTGGAATGATTTCTGTTGGTGGATCCTCCGCACATGTATGCTTATTGTCTTACTTTTTTACTTGCATTAATCATGAGTGAGTATTATTTTGAAACTGCTGTGCCGTTGTCCAATGTATTTAATGATGTTTTGTGACTGATGATTATTAAAATGTGATTGCAATAACGAAATTTTTTGTGTTGAACAAATGTCGTTGTGCGAATCATATTGGTCTATGATGTTTAAAATTGTTTGTGATAAACTATGGAAATGTGTTTTCTATTCATTCATAAACTGACCTTGTGGTGTCAAATAAAAATCTTCTTCAAAAAAAAGAAAAAAAAATAATAACAAAAAATAAAATATTTTTTTTTTATATAATATGATGGAAGGTTTGCTATCTCTTTTTTCTTTCTTTTTGAAAACAATCCATGTTTATTTTTACTTTTAAAATTTTTATTTTTATCAAAGGAAAATAACTTCAAAGCGTGATAGCGTATGAAAAAAGAAACTGTTTTGACGTTGATGGACTATGATGTGTTTGGTCTCAATTAGCATTACCTGATCAAACTATGCATAATTTAGGAGGAAACCACGCTATGTCGGATAAAATCGTCACCCATAAAACACTTGATAATTGAGATAAAATGTTGGGTCATGCTTCCGGAAGGAGAAAATATTTTTTACATGCTACGATTTTCCTGACAAGTACCCCATACTCCCAGTGACTGCATGGAGAGAGTCTCATGCGAGTCGTTATGGCCGAGTCGTTTCGAAGAGGAAATACCTACGGTATTGTTCAGAACGAGTGTGTCTAAAAAGGAGCGATGTATAGTTTGGTAGTATTAGGAGCGGCAATTGTTATGAAGAACGCGTCTAGGTCCAAGTATAGTCGTGTGTAGTAATGCGATGATAGATTTGAGTATCAAGGGTGTAAACCTGATATCGACATGAGGATGGGATCTTCTTGGAGGATGTAAAGATTCTAAGGTGGGTGGATAGCTGAGAATGTAGTTCTGGGTTGGAGACGAGAAATGTGGAGATTTTTCTCTACATTAGGTGTGTGTCGTTGCTTTAAATGCATCAACCGATGGCGTGAAGATAAGAAGACTTCTTTCCCGAAACGGAGTGTGTGCGATTAGTTAGTGGTTAGTTATACCTGATGTCGTCAAGGATTAAAATAAGGCACTAAGCGACACCTGATTTAAGGTTAGTGATCTTTATCCTTGAGTACAACTTTTGTGCGTATGAAAAGATGCGATAAGTTGAAGACTCTAGCCGAATGGTGACATCCGTTTCCATCCTGGAGGAACAAAAGAAGTAGCTAACGCCGTAAGCTGAACGGTATTAAATTAGGAATGTGAGTGGTTATTTTGATTCGGTGATTTGATTCATCGGAGATATTACGCGATGTATTTGAGACCAAGCCGATTGTGCTAGTTCCGCCATGTGAAAACGTTGGAATCCTTGATTTTCATCGAACGAGTACAAGCCCATGATGCTCATTGTTTTCTTAATTGATTTTGATTTGTCAATTGACATTATGTGTTTTGTGCGGATTGGTCGCCGTCAGAATTTATGTAGATACGTGTATATGGTTTGTGGGGACTTTAAATGGTACTGAGCATTCATGTAAACGTTTCGGTGGCCAGTGATGCGGTTTAGGATGAATGCGACTGGGTGTAATCGCCTGAGTGAGAATTTAGGATGTAATAAGGTGGGTGGACATCGCTGAAAGTCTTGTTGACGACTACGGCTTGAGGTAACCATGAGAGTGAGTGTAGACCAATTTTTAGAATAATAATTTAAAAAAAATAAATATAAAATAAAGAAAAAAAAAAAAAAAAAAAAAAAAAAAAAAAAAAAAAAAAAAAAATAAAAAAATTAGAAAAAAAAAAACAAAAATATAGCCGTGATTTGTTGGAACAAATCGTCGAGTAGCTTGACTGTGTGGCAAGATCGTTACGGATGAGGGGAAAATGTGATGGAGGGATATAAAATCTAGTGTTAGAAAAGAAATAATTATGCCAAAAGCTCCAAAGGAAATCGAATCCAATATGTGAAATAATAATCACCAATGCTTGGTTGAGAGCGGGCGTGATGAATGCCTTTGTATGAGGCCAATTCATCGAGTCATCACGTAAAAGATGGCGAGCGTACAATAGGTACTTATTTGATTATGTGGGCATGTGTAACAATGTCGTAAGATGATTAGGAGATCTAATGTGTTTTGGATTATTTTTCGCAACCGGTGAGGGGTTATTGAATGAGACCGGAAAGGCGACATGTGTATTTTGGTTTTGAATAATGATGAGTATTTTGATTTGGATAATGATATAAATATATAATGAATTTGATTATTGACGTCTATCTTAGTTTTAGTTAGTGACGTATGTTTTGGAATTTTAGTAACGAAGTATATTCTTGGTTTTGAATATTGGTATAATTTTGTATTTGAGTGCGACATATATTTTGATTTTAATTAACGATGGAAGTTTCGTTCTTGGTTTTGGCAGGCGAAGCGCACTCAGTTTTATTGATCGCCAATTAAGTTTGGATCGGACATTCGTTTTATAGGTTTTCTCGTTAGAACGACGTGAATTTAAGTTTCCCCGGATGAAAATCCCGCGGCGGTATTTTATCTCTTATAATGAGAGCAACTATAGATGCTAAGAACGATATGATTCAGTTTTATCGGATATATTTCCGTGAAGTATTTTGTCTCTTATAATAAGAGCAGTTGTAATTATATTTTTGATTTTTATTGATATGAATTATCATTTGTTTTGTTGACTTCCCATTTGGAATAGTCAAGACGAGTATTATATCAAGTGATTTTTGCATTTGAGCACGTGAGTCCGTTCAATATTGAGGAAACCGTCTCATTACAAGCGAAAGTAAGATGAGTAAGAAAGGATGAGCACCGGGACGGCGCTCCCTTAAGGTGGGTGGAATATAACAACCCGAGTTTCATGACGCGTATGACGATCGCGAATTCGACGTCATAATTATTATTTTATAAATTTGTGTGAGCGAACGTCGACATTTGAATTTTTATCTGTCGTAAATAACTATTTTCGTATTTTATTACAAATGGAAATTTAAAATATTTATTTTTGACGTTTCGCGAGTCACCGTTTGACCGCGCTATCGTTAAGCGTTTTGAGCATCGTAGAAATTTCAACGCGCTTCGTTATTATTTTTATGACGATAATTTGTATTTTATCGCCCTTGTCCCGAGTTAGTCGAAACCGAGTCAAAACTTTATTTTGACGTGAGTTAACATTTTATTAAAAGTTTTAAATTAAATTTAATGTGACGGAAATAAATTTAGTCACGGAAGTGTAATCCCGAGCCACGGTTATCGGTTTTTATTTAAGTAAAAAGTTGGCGTGTCAAATATCTAAACTAGAAAGGAGGGAGGGACCAAAGGTGTCAAAAAGATGTCAAAGTTGTTTTCTATAAATAATACACTTATACCAAACCAAACATACACACACACATACACTCTTTTGTTTTACAAAAATGGAGCTCTCCCCTCTCCTCCCTTTTCCTGCCGAGCACCACCACCGGAAGCCGCCGCCAGCCGCCGGAAAACTCACATGCAAAATGATCAACTTATATTTTCTTAATCCCCTTGTCATTTCCTACGTTTTCCACCAAAAATATATAACATGCAATGGGTATTTTTGGAGTTAGAGTTCGGGTTTGATTTAACCTTTTTCGGTTGAAATATGGTAGTAAAAATGATATATAAGTGTTATTGGAAGCTTGGTTGTAAATAAAAAGGTTCGGTTTGGGGTCTTGGATTTGGTTCGATCGTCGGCTAGGAACAAAAGGGAACGAGACGAGTTTTAATCGAGTCCGATCTTGCTTATTATAGCATTGTAAGCATTCTTTTTATTTTTATTTTGTTTGTTTTCGTTTATTGAATGATTTCGATTTATGCATGTGATGGAATCGCTATGATCTTGCGCCGACTAGTTAGATTTGGTTATTGGATGATTGAGCGCGTTGGGTATAGTTTATAGACCATTTTGGATATATTGTGAATGAGTTTTTGGGTTGGAAAATGGTTTTGGCGCGTTTTGTAAAATGTATTTTCGAGCAGAAAACAGAACCTGCGTAACAGGGTTTGAGATTTTGTGAAATCTAATTTTTGGTTAAAAAAATAATAGAGCTTTCTTAGACGATCGTTTTGATATAAAATGGAGCTTCTAACTCCTAATAACGAAGAAGTTATGGCCGATCGAAGTTTGGAAATTTTATAAATTTCCAATCAGCTATTTTGCATGTATACATTCTGTCCAGATTTTTAAACGAGCGTTTTGGGCACTTTCGAGTCCGTTTTAGCCTTCCGGCAAAACACGAAAGTTGTCCGAAATGACGTTTTACATAAAATATCTTTTTGTCAAAATCACGAAAATGTGATATAACAGGTCAAAACCGATGGTCAAACTGCTGGGTTTTTATTAAAAATGTCAAAGTTACATTTGATTCTTGCAGGGGCATTTTGGTCATTTTTCGTCGAGTTTTGGGTCTCGGCTAAAACTAAAAAGTTGTCCGGAATATCGTTTCGTATAAAATCTCTTTTTTACTCCGAGTCGTGAAAATGTGATTTAGAGGGTCGTTTGGCGCGAGTCAGATTTGGGTAAAAATAAATATAAATATAAAAGTCAGATGTTGACTTTAAAAAGTCAACGGGTCATATAAGACTTATATAATTTTTAACTAAGTACATGAATACAAATAAAACGATAAGTATTAAAAATATACTTAGATGTTTAAATTTACCAAAGATGGTAACTTTTCGAAAATAGTTGTAGCTTTAGCTTATTAAGGTCATTTTCAAGTTATTGTAAGGTTTTTCTTAGTGTATTTTATTTGGAAGCTTCGTACATTTGCTCATTTTCTATAAAAATTTACATCTCATTTTCCATATGCTGAAATCCTGTTTTATTAAATGCACTATGGTTTAATATGCTCTTTCTGCCAAATACGCTTAATAGTGTTTAAATAAATAATAAGCTAGATAATCTCTCAGTAAGCTGTTTCAAAAAGCTAAATAAGCTTAATATTCTCAATCACTCTCAAACTTACCAGCTTATAATGGATGGGAAGAAGTTCTGGATGGTCCCAAGGACCACACCAGCTTATCATAGGATATGATGGAGCTTATTTGATTAGCTGATGGAATTTACTGCTTGTTTTTGCGCAAAGGTTTTATTTTTAAAAGTTTCAATTTACTTTTTCTAGCTTTAACTGCACTTAGCTTTAAATGCGTATTTATTTGTTATGTTGTTTAGTGTAGCTTATATTAGCTTAATATAGTTGTTAGAAGCTTAATTAGTTCAATTAGTTGCTTAAATCTTAGTTTCTTTATTTGTTAAATGTAGTCATAAAATCCAAATATAATAGCATATCTTGTTAGTTATATTCTGCTTATTTGTCTGTTTAAATATGTTTATTAGTTTGGTTAAGAAGTTAATTAATAATTCTGGTATCTTTATTTGAGTTTTAATCTGAGTTTCATAAGCTAATATGGATTTGAGCAAAATTAAAGGGTGTTTGGATTTAGACAAGCACTAATATAGTTAGTGCTGTCAAAGGTGATTTAGTCCTTTGGTTGATCTTAAATTTCATTGTGAGGTTATGAGTTAGGGTTTTTAAGTTTCTTATTAGGATTTTCCAGCTTTTGATTAGTTTTAGTAATAGTTGCTTAGTATCTATGGTAATAAATTCATAGTCTTCTATGGTTGAGTGTAGCTAAGTCTTTGCTAGCTTTTACATTGCCCTATTGCTCTTGTTTATGTTGTCTATAAAGTGTTAGATAACCAAATCCTTAAGTCTGTGCTTTGGTTTTATGATTTGGCATCTATGTACCAACTACAGCAGCAGTCAAATCAGCTCAAGCCCTTTTTAAGTAGAAAAATTTAAGTAGTAGAGTAGTATTTAGCTTATAAAATTTAGTTTACCAAGTAGTTTGTAGGTCACTTTTAATCAATAGTAGCTTATTTTAGTTTAAATAGCTTATTTGAGTGTCTGTTTTAGGTCTGTAATATAGCACCTTGTCTTTTTATAAATTAGCACATACTGATTTCAATCAGTATGTACTGACTTTTTCTAAAAGATTTTTCTTGCTTAATTGGATTTTCAAATTACTTTTTAAAGTAAATTCTAGAAAGCTTATGAGGCTAAGCTTTTAAGGTGATATAATCCTGATTGCATAAGGATCCATTAGCTTATTTAAACTAGCACAAAAGTTGCTTATCTGTTTGTTTTAAAATCAGTTTGTGTCAAAAGCTTTTTCATGTTTCTCAGCTTATTGCTTATTATTTTTGCTCAAATTTGTTTCTGTCTTACTTATTAGGGTAGTTGTAGGTTATTTGTAGCTTGTTAAGTTTGAGCTTTAGCTTATTTAAGTTGTAAGCTAATTGAGTTTTGTTAGATAGCCAAAAAAGAGTATAAGCCATTTTTGTCTGTTTGTTTAGCAATTTTTGTTATTAAGTCATTTTATAAAAGGTTATCTTTCACAAAGTTGTTATTCTCAGTGTTTATTCTTTTTTGCAAAGTTTTTCAAAATAAAAAAAATGCAAAAAGGGAAATCATGGGGGTCGAACCCATGACCTCCCCTTTCACACCTACACGTCCCAACATACTCACACACTAACCACCAGCACCAGTAGGGCAATTGTTTGATGCCATATAGTCTTTTATACACCTTTTTGTTTTCTAATTTCTTTAAAAAGCCGTAGCTTATTTGTAGATTTTTAGGGCTAAATCCACCAGCTTATTTTAAGTTAGCTTTTTTATAAAATATGTCTTACCTTTATGCACTTTTATAATTTTTCCTAGAATTTTTAGAGTTAATTTTGTATTTTTAATCATTTATTTTTGTTAAAAACTTTGAAAATTCATAAAAAATAGAAAAATAATCAAAAAAATAAAATTCTTTTTTATAAAATTTTCTTTGAATATTTAGAAGGCTTAGGATTTAGATTTGCTTTCGTAGGGTTAAAATTTAAGAAATTCATTTTTTAAAGAACAGGATTTGATTCTCGTTCTCGTTTTCTTTGTTTTTAACTTTAAGCACTCTCGGTTTAGGATTTCCTTAGTTTTTTTTATAATTAGGTTTAAAAAAAGTAGAAAAAAATCATTTTAGGTTTAATTTTAGATAATTTAGGTTTTAATTGTCGCGTTCCTTTAAATTCTGTTATCGTTTTTGTGCTTAATTGTTTTCCTTTGAATGTTTTATGTGCTTTTAATATGTTGAAATAGAAAAATCAATTCAAAAAGTCTGAAACCAATTTAAATCATTGTTAATATACAAAACGAAGTTTCAATTTCACGATTCTTGGGGTATAAACGACCCGGTGAACACTTACCGGTTAACGTACGATATTTTTGTAAGATTTTCCTTATTACCTTTGTCCTCAAGGGTAGTTTTGGAATTTCTTTACTTTGGTATTATTACGTATACAATTTGAGCTACATCAAAATTTTGGCGTCGTTTTCTCCTTCACAATTGTTTTCTCCCTTTTTTTTTAGGGAGTGAGGTCACCATTTTTCACCCTGGCATCTAGCTTTTCTTTTTTTCTCTTGAGCGGGCATTTGAAGTCAAATGGACGTTGTTCTTCCATTGTTTTAGCCCCATGTACAACTAAATTCGGGGATTTGAGTCAAAGGATAGGACTCGGTTACAAAAACAAAGCGCTTCGTGGAGGCACCATGACTTATCATCTTTCTTCTTTTCTATGTCTAATGTGATGTGCGGTGGCTGTACTCTTCCGATTCTTGTTGTTTGTGCTTGTTGAATGTTTGTAGTTGACCTAAAATTTATGACGTTTCGTGTTCGGTGTTTTGTCCGTTTCACTCGGTTTCTAGCCTTTGCTTGCCATTAGTTTGGGGAAATCCGATATCCTAGATTATTATTGACTAACATCTATCTTTTAGCATACTTAATAAACGGCTTAAGATTTTTGTGATACTTTCTCCATGCTCGGATTATGCATTCGACTGTTGAGTTCTAGTATGGGGTTTTGAGCCTTAGGTCTAGGAAACATTGAGGACAATGTTTAGTTTTAGTATGGGGTGGTATATCTTCGATATGATCTTACCTACCTTTGGTTGTTGTCCTCACGTACCCCGTTTTCCCGCAAAAATTTTAAAATTTTATATATGTAAAAATTTAAATGTTCATGTTCATAATAAAAAAATGATGAAAATAGTTGATAAAAATAATAATTATTTTGACACGAATGTAGGCTTTCCGTTGGTGAGAACAAAAGTAAATTTTGACCCGACCGGTTTTATATCTTAGCTTTCTCCTTAACGTAAATGAATTGAAATTTGCTAATCTTTATACAATGAGCTATAAAAAGCAAGTCAGTTGAAAAAGTCAAGATTTTGAAGTTCCTTTAATTTGAATTTTAAATATCGCACAAGATCGATTTATTAGGCTAAGTATTCTCGGTAGTTTCTTTCTTTAGATATTTTTAAATTGTGAAGAACAAGATGATGATAGAGTAGAATATAAGTTTTGATGCTAAACATAGGATTAGTTGGATTTATTTAAGGCTCATATGAGTTAATTGTGGGCCTTTTCTCCCCATTAGTGTTTCACCTTTATATATAATTGTTTAATAAATAGAGTTGTGCGGTTTTTTGGTTAATAATTAGTTAATGGAAGTTTTCTTTAGTTCCTTTGTGATCAAGATGAGTACACATCAGGAATACTTAATTTGGATATTTTTGTATCACTTGAATAAATATATTGCCTTATCCTTTTTTTTTTTTTAAAAAAAAAAAAGAGCCATTGGGTATATAGGGAAAGTGAAATATTTAATAAGTAAAATTATAGCTTATTTATTCTTAAAGAGCCTAAGGGTTATGGAATGATTATTGTTGCATAATTTTTGTCTTTTTTATTCTTAAAGAGCCTTAGGGTATTTGGAGCCAAATTAGATTGGTCCATTTATGTTTAATGAGCCTAAGGGCTATATGACATGAAGGTGCCATGTTAGTAACTAATAAAAGCCAATATTTTGGTCGTCTCGATGATGACTTAATTTTGATGACATTTGATCTTTTGAAAAGGCTAGGAAGCTACTTATTTGCATTTTTAACGTTACGCTTTATTTTTGGAATTAATAAGTATCGAAATAAAGTCTTAAGAGCTTGGGTATTGACTTAAATAAAATCTGAGATACAAAATTAGGAATAAGGGAGGAAAAAGTAATAACAATTAGCTTTTATGAGTGTGTTAGATATAACTTGTAGTTCGACAATGATCTTGTTTTTAAGCTGGGTGGAGAAGTGAAAGTTCGGGGGGAACGAAAATGAATTTATCATGTTGGAAACTTTGTGATTTTTGTTCGTGATCTAAAAGTTATCGAAAGAATAATGAAAGCATTACATTATGTTACTACAATGAATAAGTTGTAAAGTTGTAAATTATGAAAATCATAAAAAATAAAAAAATCTTTGAAAAATGGAAAACGGGGTGTTTTAAAACTTGTGATTTCTTTCCCCACAAAAGACTGCTACTTTTCAAAGGATTAGTTTGGGGAAATTTTGGAGTATTTGGTTTTAGAGCATATAACATTGCGTGAGGGACAGGCAATCATTAGTTTGGGGGAATTTTGATATGCTGAGAGATTCACATATCCATTTTATACTAAGTAACCCTAAAAGATGAAAAGTGCAATTATGCTTTTTTATGTGTGTTTTGTCTTTTATGAATGTGTAGGTACGGATATTGCACAATATCACAAGAAAAAGAGCAAAACCGGACACAACACGGACGAGACGGAATGAGTACACAAGAGCCGGGTATTATCAAGCTTTGGTCAACAAAAGTCAACCATGGTCAAACATTGGTCAACCCACATGATGACAAAAACCTTAAAAATACCAAATGCAGTCTTAATGTTAAATAATTTTCACAAAAGTCCCTAAATGATCTAACTCCGTTAGTCGCTTTTATACTTAAAAGATAACAGTTGTTAGTCCCAAATATATACCTTTAAATACTTTTAAACGTGGCCCAAAATAATAAACCCAAGCCACAATTTCCCTTAAAAATAACCGAGCCAAGTAGCTAGCTTATAACTCAGTCAAACATCAAAACGAATAGAAAATACGGGGGGGAAAAAGTAGTTTTTACTGTTCACAGTTTCCCTCAAATCACCCTACTCAAATTAACTTAAGTATAATTAACCATTCTAGATACTCGATTGACGTGGCAACGAAGATGCTAGTACCAAGCCCCAGCTCAGCAAAGCTCAAACATCACCAAAGGCAATGATTGGCTAAACGTTTACACAAGGGATGACACGCGTACCCAAAGAAACACAAATATTGAGGGAATTTACACTGAAATCAATGCAAAAGAAGCACAAGTCTCCAAGGAAGTTGGATTGCCACGCTGGCAATCTGTGTGCTCTCTTTTCATCCAAGGACTACGAATTATGATACAATGATTAGAAGGAATGGAGGGTCAAGATTAAAGGGAGAGTGTAAGGACCTGGAAGCTTCCTCTCTTGCCTATAAAAAGGAGGCCTCACTCACTCACAGGAGATATCTAGGAGTAGTGTAGTAATTTTAGCTGTAGCTTTAGCTTATTAAGTCATTTTCAATTTATTGTAATGTTTTTCTTAGTGTAACTTCATTTAAAAGCTTTGTAACTTTGCTCATTTTTAATAAAAACTTAGTCTCAGTTTCCTTATGCTTTAATCCTGTTTTTTACTTAAATGCACTATGGTTTAATCATGCTCTTTTGCTCAAATAAGCTCAATAAGCTTTTTAAATAACTAATAAGCTAGATAATCTCTCAGTTAAGCTTTCAAAAGCTTAACTAAGCTTAATATTACTCAAAATCACTCTCAAACTTACCACATCTTATAATGGAAGGGAAGCCAGATCTGGATGGGCTTCCAAGACCACACCAACTTATCCTAGGATAAGCTGGAGCTTATTGATTAGCTCATAAGAGCATTTAACAGCCTTGTTTTGTGCAAAGGCTTTTGTAAGTTTCAATTTACTTTTTCTAGCTTTAAACTACACTTTAGCTTTAAACTACTTATTATTTGCTTATTGTTGTTTAGTGTAGCTTATATTAGCTTAATATAGTTGTTAGAAGCTTAATTAGTTCAATTAATAGCTTAAATCTTAGTTTACTTGATTTGTTAATATTTAGTCATAAAATCAAAATAATAGCATATCTTGAAGTTATACTTCTGCTTATTTGTTTGTTGAAATATGTTTATTAGGTTCGTTAAAAGTTAATTAATATCTGGTATCTTTAATTTGTGTTTTAATTCTGAGTTTCATAAGCTAATAATGAATTTGAACAAAATAAAGGGGTGTTTGGCATTAGACAGCACTAACTTTAGTTAGTGCTATCAAAGGTTATTTAGTCCTTTTGTTTGATCTTAAATTTCATTGTGAGGTTAATGAGGTTAGGTTTTAAGATTTTTATTAGAGTTTACCAGCTTTTGATTAGTTTTAGTAATAGTTTTTAGAATCTATGGTAATAAGTTCAAGTTCTATGGTTGATTGTGCTTAAGTCTTTGCTAGCTTATTATCATTGCCATATTTGCTTTGTTAGTGCTTTAATGTGTTAGAACCAAATTCTTAAGTCTGTGCTTTTGGTTTTGTGATTTGGACATCTATGTGCCAATTGCATCAGCAGTCAAAACAGCCTCAAGCCCTTTTTCAAGTAGAAATTTAAGCTAGTAAGAGTAGTATTTAGCTTATATAATTTAGTTTACCAAGTAGTTTGTAGGTCACTTTTAATTAGTAGTAGCTTATTTTAGTTTAAATAGCTTATTTGAGTGTCTGTTTTAGGTCTGCAATATAGCACCTTGTCTTTTTATAAATCAGCACATACTGATTTCAATCCGTTGTACTAACTTTTTCACAAAAGCTTTTTTCTTAGCTTAATGGATTTCAAGAATACTTTTAAAAGTCGATTTAGAAAGCTTATGAGTAAGCTTAAGGTGATATAAGCGTTTATTGCCATTAGGATCCATTTGGCTTATTTAACAAATTAAGCTCAAAGTTGCTTATCTGTTTGTTTTAAAATCAGTTTGTGTCAAAAGCTTTTTCATGTTTCTGAGCTTATTGCTTATTATTTTTGCTCAAATTTGTTTCTGTCTTACTTATTAGGGTAGTTGTAGGTTATTTGTAGCTTGTTAAATTTTATCTTTAGCTTATTTAAGTTGTAAGCTAATTGAGTTTTGTTAGTTAGCCAAAAAAAGAGTATAAGCCATTTCTGTCTGTTTGTTTAGCAATTTTATAGCTTATTAAGTCATTTTTATAAAAGTTATCTTCACAAAAGTTGTTTATTCTCAGATGTTTTATAAATTTTTGCAAGAGTTGTTCAAATAAAAAAAATGCAAAGGAAATCATGGGGGGTCGAACCCTTGACCTCCTTTTACACCTAACGTCTCTAACTTTACTCACACACTAACCACAGCACCACGTAGGGCTATATGTTTCGTTAGCCAATACTTAGTCTTTTTATACACCTTTTCATTGTTTTCCAATTCTTAAAAACAAAGCTATAGCTTATTTGTAGATTTTTAGGGCAAAATTCACTAGCTTATTTTGAGTTAGCATTTTTATAAAATCTGTCTTACCTTTATGCACTTTTAGAATTTTTCCTAGAACTTTTAGAGTTAATTTTGTATTTTTAATCAATTATTTTTGTTAAAAACTTAAAAAATTCATAAAAATAGAAATTAATCAAAAAAATAAAATTCTTTTTTTTTAATTTTCTTTTAATATTTAGAAGGCTTAGGATTTAGATTTGCTTTCGTAGGGTTAAAATTTAAAAAATTCATTTTTTAAAGAACGGGATTTGATTCTCGCTCTTGTTTTCTTCGTTTTTTACTTTAAGCACCATCAGTTTAGGATTTCCTTAGCTTTTTATTATAATATATTCAATTAGGATTAGAAAAAAGTAGAAAGAAATCATTTTAGGTTTAATTTTAGATAATTTAGGTTTTAATTGTCGCGTTACTTTAAATTTTGTTATCATTTTTGTGCTTAATTGTTTTCCTTTGAATGTTTTATGTGTTTTTAATTGTAGAAATAGAAAACCAATTCAAAAAGTCTGAAACCAATTCAAATCATTGTCCAAATAAAAAACAGAGTTTCAATTTCACGATTCTTGGGGTATAAACGACCCGTTGAACACTTACCGGTTAACGTACGATATTTTTGTGTAGATTTTTACTTTTAATCTTTGCCCTCAAGGATTTCTAGTGAATTTCGTTATATGTATATAAACTATTGTGATCACATACACTTACTACTGCCAGTGTTAGTTAATGATGTTAGGCATAAACTTACTAATGCTGGTTAAGTTAATGCTGCTAGGCATACACCTACTACTGCCAGTCTTAGTTAATGCTGCCAGTTTAAGTTAATGCTGTTGAGGGTGATTTCATAAATACTTTGATTAAGGGTTTTAATCACTTATTCAATCGATTTTACACTTTGATATACTCTCTAATCATAAACCCTAACTTAATTTTATCATTCATCATCAAAACCCAACACAATGTCGAACCTAAAGTTTGCTGAAACTCACAATTTGTTTGCGTTTTTGAAGAAACCCAAAGAAAGTGATGGGTTTGAAGGAATTATTGACTTTTTGAATGCAAGTTCTATCAGATATGCGCTAACGGTAAATCTCACCATTAAGTAGTTTTGGGCTACTGCTAAAGCAAAAACTGTCAATGGGGAAGTGCAGATACAAGCCCTAGTAGATGGGAAGAAAGTGATCGTCACTGAGACGAGTGTGAGAAGAGCTCTTCAATTAAAAGATGCTGAAGGTACTGAATGTCTACCCAATGCTATCATTTTTGTAGAACTGAAAAGAACGGGGTATGAAAATCTTACACAAAAGCTTACATTCTATAAAGTTTTCTTTTCACCTCAATGGAAATTTCTTATCCATACAATTCTACTATGCCTTAGTGCTAAGACTACTGCTTGGAACAAATATAGTAGCACTATAGCCTTAGCTATCATCTGTCTTGCCACAAACCAACAATTCAACTTTTCCAAGTACATTTTTGATAATATGGTGAAGAACTTGGAGGGTGGAGTTAATTTCTAATGTATCTAAGGTTTGTGCAAGTGTTCCTGGATAAACAAGTTGAAGGAATGAAAAGGACATGAAAACTACATAAAAAGAATTTTAATGTTACACCGCTGTATTTCACACACTAAGAAGGTCTTTGCAAATTGATAAGACAGAGAAGGAAAAGGCTTTTTCTAGGTGACCTGAGTTACCCTCTATTTGAAACAATGATGGTTCAAGCTCAAGAAGAGGGTGAAGGTTCTGAAATGCCTACTGTTCCCCAACACACACCCACCATTAATCAACCATCAACATCACAACCTCCAAAGAAGCAAAAGCCTAGGAAGACCAAGAAACTAAACACTGAGGTCTCTCAACCTAGTGATCCCACACAACATTATGGCAGTTGGACTGAAAATGTCGGATAAGGGTACATATACATTCATAATGATCTCCATTTCTCTTCTCTGTGTTGAGCGATAGAATGAAACTAAATTAATTGTTGGAACTTTGTTACAAAAACTGTATGAAAGTATTCTTGACCTTGGAGAACAACTAAGGACACTGTCTCAAGCTGCTCTGAGATTCTAACTTACAATAAGGAGAGGTTTCAGGAAGCTCCGAAATTGGAAGAATAAGTCATTAACTCACAGGACTTAAAAAGTTAAGTCGGTTGGTAGACACTTCCAGAACTAGTATCGTTGAAGATGCAAGGTTTGACTTGTGGATCAGGAAGGACTACATCAAAACACAGAGGGGGAATAAGTGATGATCATGAAGCTGTATGCAGTGGGTCTTACTTTGGTGATCGAGGATAAGGGGGAGGATTGATAATTAATTTAATGCTTTGATACAGTTCGTTTTTGCACCGACGCACGGATATGACTAGTTGATAGCGTAGTTAGTATTTGCTGGATCGCTTATATCTGTTAGTGCCACATAACACAACAACTATTGATTGACGTAGGACTCTGACTCTCATACATTATTTGAAATCAAAGCACTCGCTAAACCACATCAGGCCTGTTACAACTGCTTGCTCAACAACTACAACTGCTTGTTACAAGACCCTAAGGATAGAGGAGTTGTAGTTCTTTCCAAGAGCCAAGTCTCTCGAGGTATACAACAACAACATCACAAACCATCACAACTTCCACAGGCTAAAGACAAAGGCAAGGGAAAAATGGTTGAAGATGAGAAGCCTTTAAAAAAGAAAGGTAAAATTTTGGTGGATGAAGAAATTGCTCAAAGACTTCAAGAAGAATTGAAAGCTGAATTAGAAGAAGAGGAAATTCTGGCAAAACAAAAAGAAGAAGAGGATAACCTAATTTTATGGGATAATACTCAAGCTATGATAGAGGCAGATTATGAGTTAGCTCAGAGACTACATGCAGAAGAACATGGAGAGTTGACCATTGAAGAAAGATCAAAACTGTTTGTAGAGCTCATAGACAAAGGAAGAAGCACGTTTTTGCAAAGCTTAGAGCTAAAGAGATAAGATGGAAGGAAAACCACCAATACCAAAGCCCAACTAAGGAAATCAAATGTGTAATTTGTTTGTAAGAATATGGTATTACAATGTCATAGTCAGTTGAAGAATAAAAGTTTTAAAGAAATTTAGATGTTATTTGACAATACTATGAAGTGGATAGATTCATTTGTTCCTATGGATAGAGAGGTTGTGGAAAGAAGTAAAAGTTAGACAAAAGGAAGTAAGAAGAGAATAAGGGCAAGAATCTCTGAGTTTGGTTAACTTCAATGATAAGCAAAAGATAGATGAGAATGTAGTAGTGAACGTGGAATGTTGACAAGCATATATAAAGAAAAAGCTTATAGTGATAGTTCCTGATGATGACGATGGTTAGCCATTTGATGCTATTCCACGAGCACTAAGTCACCAGATAATTGTTGACTGAAAAATCACTTCAAGAAGTGGAAATATGAGATACTTTCAAATCATCAGAAGCTGTATGAAGTTCAAAGGAGGTATAGTATCAATGATTAGGAATGCTTCAAAACATTGATGAGAAGACCTGCGAAACCACTCTGGAAGTTGGTTAAAGTTCTAAAAATAGGAATACATGGCCAGAGGACGGCATATGAAGAGTGTTATAGGGTGATTGAAGGTGATGTTTCTTTAAACAGATGTGGAAAGTGAAGTTGGAGTAATCTATAAGGATACAATTGTGACAGTTTGGAAGCTCATTTTCTTCAAGTGAGTTCATTTTGTAGAGATTGCTCAAATAATTGCATATCTTTATGGATGTAGAGTAAAGTATCCACTTCACACCTACTAACTAGATTACCAAAAATGCTCAAATCAAGAAGCTTCAAAAACTGACCCAGTGAGTGAAATTAGATGTGTCGTTAACTTTTTACAGCTTATGATCAAAAACAGCTGCAAGATTCCTTGAAGGGTTTGGATGCATACTCCTATGTAAAGATAAAGCTTTTAATCAAAGACAAACTTAAAGATTCAGAAGATGAAAAATCAAGTTTAGAGGAGGATTGTGGATCAAAAGGCTTCTCATGATGATCTTGGAGTTAATATTGGCTAGGTGCGAGTTACTAATGCTATATATATTACTTCTGCTACATGAAGTTGATGCTCAGAGACTTGGAAGAACTAAACCACCCAAAGATCAATATCCTCTATCCATCACTTCATCCTTCACATTAAAACAACATACTAATTAAGTAGTTAATACTGCTGAGTATAATAGTTTAACTACTTTAGTGTTATCTTTAGCTAATGCTCGTTGTGAATGATTAGTCACGCTTGAGTAAAGGTGTACAATTGTCTGGCATAGTCAATAGTTAGTACTGCCTAGTGTAACTTAGTACTGCCTGATACGTAAATGTAAGAAAAATTTTCTATCGTAGTTACTACTGACTTGCTATACAGTTAGTGATGCTGGAATAAAAGTTAATTGTCTGCTTAAATCTGTTGAAGGATGATAAACTGCTAGAAGAGTTTCTACTGTCTAGAAGTGTATAAAGATGTAGTACGCAGTTTATAAAGGTTTCTTACGGGATAAGTATGAGATATTTTTGTAAAAGATACGTATAAGTTATTTGTTTAAAAGATCATGATAACTTAGGAAAATATTGTAAGCCTGTTAGGACTCCTTGGTGTATAAAAGGAGGTCATAGGGTATAGAGTTCATGGTACCCCATATACACAATAGTCATAGACATTTTGATACATAGATTCAAGGTTGTAAACCCTCGTACTACACAGAGTACTCGTATTATTCATAATAATAATATTAGATCTTTTCAGTTATATCATTGTTCTTAAAGTTTACTGTTTCATTAACATTCTTCTAAGTATTAAAGAGTAGATTCCACATACTCTTTAGTACTCACCAGTGTTGTAAATATCGGCCTTGGCGGCCGATATATCATTGATATATCGCTTATCGGTGGTCAACCGATACGTTTTTTCACTTATCGGTAAAAAATCGGTTTTGGTCAAAATCGGTCAAAATCGGCTGATTTTTGGGTTTTTTTTTTGGTATTCTGAATTTCTTGATCGTGATTTAATAAAAGTATACAAAACTGAATTAAAACCACACATAATGTATATTTTACAACATATACATAAGATATATAGTTAAAAATAATAAGAATATTAAAAAACTTATTAAATATATATATATTTTGCAGAATTCCTTTATAATTTAGGGTCTCCGCCAAGAAACCGATATATCGCCGCCAAGACTGATATATCGCTTAAAGGGGGTCGACCGCCGAGCGATATTTACAACACTGGTATTCACAAAGTCTCTACCATAGTTATTTTGGATTTATCCAAAGTAACTTAACCTTTACAAGCTAAGGAATCGATCTTAAGTTGGGATCATCAAGTATAAGTAACGATTATATAAGTATATATATATATATATATATATATAGCGATATTTACAACACTGGTATTCACAAAGTCTATCATAGTTATTTTGGATTTATCCAAAGTAACTTAACCTTTACAAGCTAAGGAATCGATCTTAAGTTGGGATCATCAAGTATAAGTAACGATTATATAAGTATATATATATATATATATATATATATATATATATATATATATACATATATATATATATATATATATATATATATATATATATATATATATATATATATACGGCATCCGTTATATGATGTATGGTTATATAAATAACTCGGTATTCACATCTCGCAAAAAGTTTAATTTCTTTATGCATTTAAAGCGATATAATGAAATCATCCTGATATATGATGAGTATAATTTTACATATGATTAAAAATATGTATGATGGTTACTAATATAAGTATTTCTTTTCTTTGTAGTATCATGAGCGAACCTTTGTTACTGGACCGTGTGTTCGACTTCCCTATGGATGAGCCAGAGTCGCATCCCGCATACGATTTCTTCGCGCCCGGACCGCTACCCGGGTATACTGGTAACCCAAACAACAACAACGGATGGATCGACGTAGATGTGCCATTACTAGGAGAGCTGGGAGCTGAGGCAGACGAGCCGATGGTTGGCCCGGTAGTTGATGAGATTGCCGAGCCGATAATAGAGATAGAGGAGCAGGTGATCGCCCTAGTGATTGATATGGAAGAGGATATAGCTATGTTATTTGGTGATGATGATTTTAGTGATGATGACTCTGAGGGATTCAAGGATGAGGAGGAGGTCTGGGAGGTGAACGAGGAGTGGTTGATGGCTCCTGTTACACCACCCCCGATGCCAGTTGTGCCCCCACCGAGCACTTATGAGGTAGGAGGTCCATCTACTTCTGCTGCTGAGGGACAGTCTTTTACCCTCCCAGCACCTGGATTTACTGTACCTCTGATGACATTAAATAACGTCTATTTTATAGCATCATTTATCCCATGTTATTAACCCATTTTGTATAGTTATTAAAAAGAATTGTTACTTAATCATTTATATTTAAGAATTGGAGTAATTATGGAGTAATTGGTGAAACATAGCAAAAGGCGCGCATTCTAGAGCTTAAATAAAGATATTTTGAAGATTACTATTCTGAAGACCAATACGTCATATCCATCAAGAAGATACGGCGTATCCGTGCCTGCACTCACCAAAGACTACAGAAGATTAAAGATCAATACGCCGTATCCAGAGGACTCAATACGCCGTATTCAAGATATGGAATCAATATAATATTCTGAAAGATATCAAACGTGGTCCTTACTCCACGAAATCCCCAATACGCCGTATCCAACCCATTGGATACGCCGTATTGAACCGACTTCCAGACATTATAAATAGAAAACCCAAAAACGAGTTTTAAGTGTGCTAAATCATATTCTCGATACCTAAACCACAAAAGTTGATTTTCAGAGGAGAAAAAGAGTAGAAGAGGTCGAGCAACGTATTCAATTCCATATGAGACATCGTGTAATTCCATATACTTTAGCAATCGTTCAGTTTTTGGTATCATTCGTTAACTCGGTTAGTTTACCTTGGCTAAATTATTACTCTTGTATTTATTATGACGATTGAAGGCTAATACCTTCGGGTATTAGCCATTATTATGAAGATCTAAATGTTTGGTATTTGTTTATATCGATTTCTTGATTTATCGTTGTATGCTTGTTTATGTTTATCAATTTATACTTGTTTACGCACTTTTGTATGCGACCTATCATTCAACTAGATCTAGCTAAGTGGACCAAGCGGATCTAGAGTCCGAGATAGCTCTCCATATAGTAATTTATACACCTAGAATAATAGTTACACAAATATTGTCCTTCTAAGTCTGTGTCTAGGATACGCTTCAGGCTTAACTAGTTAATTAGATATTGCCAATGGTTTATTAATCGTGTTGACTAGCAGGTGACCTAGATAATTTAACAAATACCGTTCTGATTCCATTGGGTAGTTGGACAAGTGGACTACTAGTGTATAGATTGCCATTAAGCGGTAAGTGGGTAAAGTCTCTATGAGCTAGGGTTTAACAAGATCACCATTGCTTTAATCCCTAAGATAGATTATAATCAGCAAATAAGGATGCTTTATGTGGATGATTTAATTATGACAGAATTAATGTGTCTAGGTCTTAGGATGATATGCCACCTCGAGAGAAGAAATCATTATACTAAATAAACAAACCAACGTTCTAATCGGATTAATAATGGTTAATACAATTTTCTTATATAAGGTTCGACCGCTCTTTTATCTTTTGTTAATTAGCTTATGTGGGTAACAATTTCTTGAATTGATTGTAGTCACCAACCAAACCGTGCCAGTCTCTCAGGCTGAAAACCCCTCCTTTTCCATTAGAATTAGGATTTAGACTAACATAAGTTTAACATAGGATTAGAATAGAATTAACATAGATTAGATAACCAAGATATTAATTAAATTGATAGATTTAACCTCGCTCTCAGTGATCGACACCCTACTTACCACGAAACTACTACCGATCGGGTACACTGCCCGTTAAAGTGTTATTTTTGGTTGAGTCGGCAAAATATAAATTTAAAACTTAAATCATATAATAAAACAACCCTACACTACAACATATCAACCTCCGTCAATGATTGAGGATTTGAGTACCCGCATGGGTAACCTGGAGTATGGACATGGACAGCTTGTGAAGAAGGTGATCCAATTGAGCGATGCTGAGGTGATGGATGGCATTACTATTGGGGAGATTGGCCCTAGAGTTTCGGTTGTAAAGGGACATGTGCAGGTTATGACGTCCTAGATGGTTTAAGCCGTGAGTAGACTCGAGCAGGTCAGTACTCAGGTGGAGCAGGGTCAGCAGACTACGACCCAAAGGGATGAGGCAATTGCGGGATTAAGTCAGCAGGTGCAGACTTTGCAGGTCGTTATACAGCACAGGGATGTGTAGATTCAACAGCTGCAGACTATGGTTTTTGAGATGAGCAGCCGTGAGACCATATTGATGCAATACATTCTTGGGATGGATAGACGTCTTGCTGATTTGGAGAGGAGACCACCAGGACCTCAGTAGTCCCATTGGTTGTTTATTTTGATTTTTGGTTGTATTATGACCATTTGTATAGCCACTAAACTACTAGTGCCAGTTAGTGAGGTCATGCTGCCGGGTGTATTTTGTTTTTTTGTAAACACCGCATCCATTCGGATATGTAGGATTCTTGTATTAGAAGTTTAAAAATCATCATGATTGGATGTATCGGTCTTGGAACCGAATATTGTAACTTTTGGGGCATTTTTGGTTGTATGTGTACTACCTCTAGCATTGTTATCATTATTATGGTTATGAAGGATTATGATTATCCTTGGTTATGAGTTTTGTGTGATTGTGGATGTTGTTACCCTTGAGTATTGAATGATACTAGTTGGTGAATCCTTCGCACGTGTATGATACTTGCTTGCAGGGTCCATGAGTGGGTATTATTTTTGATACTTGTTGAGACCCGTTGACCAAACTATGTTAAATGTTGTTTTGTAGACTGATGATTTTAAAACTGTGGATTGCAATAACGAAATTGTGTGTTGGACAAATGTCGTTGCGCGAATTGTACCGATTTTGTTGTATAAACTGTTCGTGTAAATAATGAAAAATATGTTTTCAAATTTTATAAACTGACCCTATGGTGTCAAACAAATTTTCTCTAGAAATTTTTTATATATATATATAATTGATAAGATTGGAGGATGGAATGATGCTATCTTCTTTTCTTTCTTTTGAAGCAATCAAATTTTACTTTTATTTTAATTTTTTTTATATACCGAGAAAATAACTTACGCGTGTAGCGTATGAAAAAGGAATGTTTTGACGAGGATGGGTATGACGTCGTTTGGTCCTCAATTATGCATAATTTAGGAAGAACCATGCTATGTTAGATAAATCGTCACCTTTTTAAAATGTCGAGTTTTAGAAAATTGTTCGAGTTGGATTTCTCGAAAGAGAAAAGTGTTTTTACCACTGCTACGGATTTTTGTGCAAGTAACCCTACTCCTATTGACTACATGGAGAGAGTCTCATGTGAGTCGTTGTGACCGAGTCGTCTCAAAGGGAAAAATACCAACGGTATTGTTCGGAACGAGTGTGTCAAGAAAGGAATGAAGTATAATTCGTGATAATATAAGATCGACGGTTGTCACTAAGACATGTGTCGAGACCAAGTTTGGTCGGTATGATAATGAGCAATGGTAGAATTGAGCTATCAAGGGTGTAAACCGAACACCAACACTGAGAAGGGATCTTCTTGAAGATGTAAAGTTTCCAAGGTGGGTGGAAGCCAAGGTGGTTACTTCCGAGGTTGAAAGTGAGGAATGGAGAAGACTTCGCCTACGTTAAATGTGTGTTGCCATTGATGTAGCAACCGATGGCCATGAAGAACACTTCTTTCCCCGAAATGGAAGGTAGAGGTAGTATAGTTGTAACCATACCTGAATCGTCGAGGATTAGAATAAGGCACTAAGTGACCGCTGACTTAAGGTTAGGTGTAGTGGTCCTTACTCCTTAACATAACGACTTAGTATGCGTATATAAGGGCAAAACTATTGGAGACTCTAGCCGAATGGCGACATCCGTTCCCATCCTGGAGGAACAATCAAAGTAGCTAACGCCTTAGGTCGATCGGTATTGAATTAGGAATGTGCGTAATTGTCTCGACTTGATTAGTTAAGCCATCTAATATTGATGTGATGCATTAGGACCATGTCGACTATGCTAGTCGTGGTGCGAAAACGTTGGAAATTTTGATTTTTTGTCAAACGAGCAACGAGCCCATGATGCTTAATTGTTTTCTTGATTGTTTTTTAATTGTCTTTTGACAATATGTGATTTCTAGCGGGATTATCACCGCCGAACTATGTGAAAAATATGCTTTATATGCTATGTGCTTTGAATGTTAATAAGCGCTCATGTCACTTTTGTGTAGCCCATGATGTGGCTTAGGATGTGAGTGGATGGGTATAATTTCCCAAAAATAAAGGAAAGTTCAATTAGACGGGGACGCACACCCAAAAGGTCTTTTATGAACATGGATTCGTATCCTATAAGTCTATAGTCATTCGTGGCGAGATAAACCCACAAGCATGACTATGATTGGTTAGGACTTAGTCGTGATTAAGTCATAATTATTGTCGATCATGGCTTGACGATTATCAAGCGTGGTCATTGTTGGTTAGGACTTAGCCGTGATTAAGTCAGAATTATTGTCGGAATGGCTTGACAGTTTAGCAAGCATGGTATAATATGATTTGGATCGGCTTGGGTAATGCCTACCCACATGTTGTGATCATGTTTGCTAAGGCTTCATGGTAAGCGAGCATGGTTTATTTGCTAAGGCTTCATGGTAAGCGAGCATGATTTATTTGCTAAGGCTTCATGGTAAGCGAGCATGGTTTATTTGCTAAGGCTTCATAATAAGCGAGCATGGTTTATTTGCTAAGGCTTCATGGTAAGCGAGCATGGTTTATTTGCTAAGGCTTCATGGTAAGCGAGCATAGTTATTTTGCTAAGGCTTCATAGTAAGTGAGCATGGTTATTTTGCTAAGGCTTTATGGTAAGCGAGCATGATTGTTGCTATGTGTGATAAAGTGCCTAAGTAAAGTTAGGCCGAAATGCGAAGTCATCGTAAAATGACGAATATGTGATTGTGTGCTTATATGGTTTTATGTGTTAGCGCTATAATGCGTTTGATGGGGTCATATGTACTCCGGAATGTTTTCGCAACCGGTGGTGCATTATTAAATGAGATCGGGAGGGCGACATGTGTATTTTGGTTTTGGATATTGATGAGTATTTTGGTTTTGGACGATGACGTACGCTTGGGATTTGGTTAGCAACATATGTTTCGGTTTTGTGTAGTGACGTGCGCTTGGTTTTGATTGGAATGATCACCAAATTAAGATTTGGGTTGATCTTTCGTTTAAAGTCTTTCGTTTAAAAACGACGCGATTTATGTTATTTTGTCTCTTGTGATAAGAGCTGATTGTGATGATATTTTTGATTTCATTGGTATAAATTACCATCTGTTTCATTGACTTCCCATCCGGAATAGTCAAGGCGAGTATTATATCGCGTGATTTCTGCGTACGAACATGTGCGTCCGTTTGATAATGATGGAACCGTCTCACTGCAAGTGAAATTAAGATGAGTAAGAAAGGACGAGCACCGGGACGGTGCTCCCTGAAGGTGGGTGGAATGTAGAAACCCGAGTATTACGACACATGTGATGATCGCGGATTCGACGTCATAATTATTATTTTATAAGTCCATGTGAACGAACGTCGACATTTAAATTTTTAATTGTCGAAAATAAATATTTTCGTATTTTATTACGAATGGAATTTAGAAATTTTTACTTTTGTCGTTGCGTGAGTCAACGTTTGACCGCGCGACCGTTAAGCGTTTTGAGCATCGTAAAAATTTACGACGCGTCTCGTTATTATTTTTAAGATCGTAAATTATTATTTTTACGAATGTTGTTGTCCTTGTTCCTTGTCTCGTGACCAAACCCGCGACACTAGTATTTACATTTTAACAAAAGGGTGTCAAGCTCACTTTTAATTAAATGTTTACACGGATTATACTAGTAATTAAAATTCAAAAAAAATGTATGATGCCCTCCCCTAGCTTCCCATAGCCGGCTACAAAGGTAACACACACACTCTAACTATTTGATTTTCTAATGCATGCATAATCATTCTACTTATGCTTCCAAGAACTTGTATAATCCTTCACTTCACATATACACATAGTAAAACACCTACTTCACAAAAATTGTTTCTCTCCTTCTTTGTCTTTTGGGTTCGGACGAGCAAACAAACACCCTTACCCTTGCCATTTGATTTTTCCAATTAGCAAATATTGTTTAGATGATGTTAAAATGATCATCTAAGGTGAAAATGATTACATGCATTAAGGTTTATGCAAGTTTGGGTTTTGCTTAAAAATAAAAGGCTTTTGATGCAAGTAGTGGCTTAAAGATTAGTGGAAAAAATATTAGTGGGAGTTTTTGATTCAAAAAGTTAAAGGTTTGTTGTTGGTTGTGGGTTCGAACCGGGTAGGGAGCACACAAGGGTGTGTGGTGATTTTTGGTTTATTTGATTTGGTTTTGGATTCGATTTGGGTTTGGTTTTGGTACCCGAGGTCACGACTAAGGAACAAAAGGAACGATACGAGTTTTGATCGAGTCCGATCTTGCTTCGTATAGCATTGTAAGTATATCTAATACTAGTGCTATTTTTATTTTTGCGATTCGATTGATTTTCGGTTATTGCATGTGATGAAATCCGAGAGATCTTGCGTCGTCTAGTTATATTTTGTTATTGGTTGATTGAGGGAGTTGGATATTGATTATAGGCCATTTTAGATGTGCCGTGAATGAATTTTTTGGTCAAAAATGAATTTTGGCATGTTTTGTAACGTATATATTTTGGGCAGAAACTTTGGCACGGAAAACGAGGTTTGAGATTTTAAGAAATCTGATTTTTTAATTGAAAAACATGATAGAGCTTACTTAGATGATCGTTTTGATATAAAATGGAGCTTCTAACTCCTAATAACGAAGAATCTAAAGCGAAAACGAGATATACACTTTAAGTAGAAAATAAAGTCACTTGTGAATTATACTAAATGCTGGCAGATTCAAAAACGTCCGATTTGAGCACTTTCGAGGCCGTTTTCAGAATGTCATTTTACTTTGCTGCGAGGTTTGTTAGTTTTAAAGTCGCGTAATAACGGGTCAAAATGAAAGTCAATTTTCTGCGTTATGTAAAAATATAATAAGTTCCTGCAAAAACTTGCAGGGGCATTTTGGTCATTTTCCTTTGAGTTTCAGGTCTTGGCTAAAACTAAAAAGTTGTCCAGAATGTCGTTTTGCATAAAATCTCTTTAGAGTCTGAGTCTTGAAAATGCGATATAATGGGTCGTTTTGAGCGGGTCAGATTTAAAGAGTTTATATATATATATATAAGTAGTCAAAGTCAAATAAAGTCTAATGTTGACTTTGAAAAGTCAACGGGTGAATATGAGACTTGTTGGGTGTTTATAAAAATAATAAACACAATTATTATTACGAGTATAACATTTTAGACTTAAAAATTGTTACGAGCGGAGATAAAACTTTTATAATAATCAGGATATAATACCGATACGAGTAAATGATAACCAATTTGAGCGTCGAATGTGCGACGAAATAAATAAATACTATTATAAATATAAAAATGTGTATAAAAATATGTGTATAAAAATGTATGTAAAAAAATATATGCATAAAATGTGTGTATAAAAACGTGTATAAAATGTGTGTATAAAAACGTGTATAAAAATGTGTATAAAAAATATGTAAAACGTGTATAAAAATGTGTATAAAAATATGTCTAAAAATATGTGTATAAAAATGTGTATAAAAACGTGTGTAAAAATATGTGTCTAAAAATATGTGTATAAAAATATGTGTATAAAAATGTGTATATAAAAACGTGTGTATAAAAGTATGTGTGTAAAAACGTGTGTATAAAAATGCTTGTATAAAAATATTTGTATAAAAATGTGTATATAAAAACATGTATAAATTTAAAAAATAATTAAAAAAAAAAAATAAACAATCGTTACTATAAAGGACTAACATTGCAAACGTTCATTGCTAAAAAGCCTAACGTTGCAAACGGTCGTTAAGTGGAATAAAATATAGCTGGTTCGGTAAAACAAGCTTGATGGTGCAAATTAACACAAAACTTGACAGTTCGTTACATTAAGTGAAACAAAAAAAGTTCACGTACCAAAACGAAACGATAGAGAAAGTACGTTGCTATTGTACGGCTAAAACCCTTATACTAAATGCTGGCAGATTCAAAAGCGTCCGATTTGAGCACTTTCGAGTCCGTTTTAGCCTTCCGGCGAACACGAAAGTTGTTCCGAATGTCGTTTTACTTTGCCGCGAGGTTTGTTAGTTTTAAAATCGCGTAATAACGGGTCAAAACTGAAAGTCAATTTTCTGTGTTATGTAAAAATATAATAAGTTCCTGCAGAAACTTACAGGGGCATTTTGGTCATTTTTCTTCGAGTTTCAGGTCTCGGCTAAAACTAAAAAGTTGCCCGGAACGTCGTTTTGCATAAAATCTCTTTAGAGTCTGAGTCATGAAAATGCGATATAGTGGGTCGTTTTGAGCGGGTCAAATTCAGAGTATATATATATATATATATATAAGTAGTCAAAGTCTAATGTTGACTTTGGAAAGTCAACGTGTGAATATAAAGTCAACGTGTGAATATGAGACTTGTTGGGTGTTTATAAAAATAATAAACGCTATTATTATTACGAGTATAACATTTTAGACTTAACAATTGTTACGAGCGGAGATAATGCTAAAAATAGTAACTTTTATAATAATCGGGATATAACACCGATACGAGTAAACGATAACCAATTTGAGCGTCGAATGTGCGACGAAATAAATAAATATTATTATAAATATAATTAGATGATGAGACTTACTAAAAATGGTAACTTTCCGAAAATAACAACTTTCTAAAAATAGAAAGTTTTCAATAAAGTATCGAACGTGTAACGAAAACGAATGATCATAACTTAAATATGTAGGGTCTAGGATCTAGGACGCGCACGTGGATTTCTCATCACATGTGTATGTATATACTAATTTGATAGTTGCGATGCACGCACTATTTGATCGTACTTTATTGTATAGTAATCGGGCGACATAAATTATAGGCCGCGGTTGAGTTCGTTGTTGAGACGTCTTTGGATTGTTTCGATTATTTTGATCTTTGGCTTAGATCAAGGTGAGTTCATAGCCTCGCTTTTGAACTGTTTTAAATGTTTTAAAACCCGCTAGGGGATACATGCTTGTTTTGAAAAGTGAACGCAATGTGTTTTGAAATGTGATATGATTTCATGCTATGAGTTTATGCCTTTGACTGTGTACTCGTTAATTACCGAGGAGGTAAACGTTGAATGCATTAAATAGATCTATTGGGTTTGACAGCCCTGTCCGGGGTATGAATCCTAACGTGAACACCCTGTAACAGAAATTTTGTATTGAGAAAGGGGTGGTGGCATACCACCCGGTCACTTATTTGTCTATCATGATAAATGTGTTAAGGTCCGATACACGGGCTCATACAAGATGGAAATGTTGTGTGGCTTGCCTAGCTAGCAAGTCATACGTGCTTTTGTGGAGCCAAATATGCGTTCTGATTGTTGTTTGTAAACTCTATGAATTCACTCAACGTTTTGTTGACGTTTTTAAGCATGTATCTCAGGTATTGGTGCTATTAATGACTTGGATGGAACGAAACGCGGATATGAAAGACTGTGTCTCGGTGAAATGTTTTGTTTATTTAAACAAAAGGATGTTGTGGAAAAGAAGTCGTGTCATGACTGTTGAAATGAAGTTTCTAAGTTAGTTGGGACCTTGTAACTCTGATGTTCTTCATAAAAATAAAATAAATTTTGTTTTATAAACGTATCATTAAACGTTTACTGGGACTCGTGTGCATGTATTATAAAGTAGCACCCCAAATGTTGTATTCCGCTGCGTATCGTATTTTTAGGGGTGTTACATTATGATGAACCGTCGTTGCAGATCATGCAGATGCTATACTATTTTGTCAACAATGTCCATGTTGATTATGCATAATTGCTTTGGGAAGGATTTCACTACTCATTTTAAAATCCAACAACCATGATTCCTTATCCCATATTTACAAAACTGATCGTGAGTCATTACATGACTACATTCCCTGATATTTCGCGAAGAGTTCATGATAGATATCATAATTTGGAGGATGATGTGATGATTAAAACCATCTTTAATTCAGGAAAGAGTAAGGGAGTAGTTGGAATGAAGATTCCAGAATGGATGATAACCGATGCAATGAAGCTTACGGAGAACTATCGGTTATATGCTGAGGTGTTTGGAGTAGATGTTCCTACGACTCAGTCACAGCCGATTGAGTCTATCCAGAGAACGCATAGGACAACTAGCGCCCCTAGGACACCTAACCCTGAGATTGCTGAAGGTGAATCAAGTGCTCCACGAAAGTCTACTGTCATTAGACTTCGTATCCCACCAAGACGATCCACACGACTAACTCTATCAACTCCAATTCCAACAACTGATAAGGCGGATGATCTAGTTTTACAAGATACACATTAAGTAAGCATGGCAAAGCAGAAAAGTCGTAAAGAGCTTGAAGCTACACAAAATGTGGAGAAAGTTAAAGAGCACTTGATGGCTGAAGAAATTGAGAAGTTAGTTGAAGGAACAGAAAATGTAGAAGAGAATGTTGAGGTTGCTAGTTTACCCCTTAGGAATGATGACAATCAAACTAATCCCGGCACTAGGTTAGAGCCCAGGAGCAATAAGGAAAGTCCAGAGGTGGAGACAATTGCTGATATTTCATAACCTGTAAACGTTATTGAAGAGGAGGAAGAATCAGCAGAAGATGATTATGAGTTAAGAAGAAGATAGAAGGGGAAGCATGTAGATGATATTAGGAATACACCCCCTCCCACAACAACTAGATCTCCTAGGATTTCGACTAATCTCGTATCCTCGGATATTGAGAAACTTCAGGAATTGACAGAAACTGATACTATACCTTCATCTTCAACACCATCATCATCTTCATCCAAACTATCTGCTACCAATCGTCTCTTGTCCTTATTCAAATCCACGTTTGGACGATTAAAAAAATACAAGAGTTTCTTTGATGAGCTATAAGGAAAATTTGGTTATCTATTTGGTCATCTAACGACAATGTTTATGCCAAGAAGCAAGTTTAATGCACTTGCTCGACATCTCCAAGACATCATGATGGAGTCTTTGCCCAAGATGGTAGATGAGCGAATCAAAAAATTCTCCAGACTCAAGTTCCACTACATGTTGCACAAAGGATTATATTGGAAAGAGAAAAGAGTCAAGCGAAGGTGGCCAAGATGATTGCTGATGCTATTTAACAAAAACGTGAGAATTTTCGATCAGAGATTTCTTCGCAAGTTAATGATGCTATCACTAACCACATTCCTTCGCAGGTTCAAGAGTTATATGTCAGGACATGTATTGCATGTGCACCTCACTCAAGCTACACCAACTAATGCACAAGAACAACAATACCAACTATATCTGACTATGAAAGACAATCCTTAGCTGCAACAGGATGATTTACCAATTTGGCTCGCTCTCAAGTATAAATTTGAAAGACTTTACATGGCCATAACTCTTGCAGAACTTCTTGGCCGTTCGCCCTAGAGATCAGGACGTTCCTCATGATGATGATCATACTGAGGGGTGAGGAATGTGCAAAAAGGGCTGAGAATTACTGAGCATGTCGGAAATTTGTATTTGGAGAATCGTTCATCTCGTCAAGTACTATTAAAGTGAACCTGGTTCATAACGTCTTGAGTAATCAAGATCAATCTGATGACTTGATTTTTGGACAATTCTTATGCCCACAGATGGATGATGTGCTTCGATATGAGAAGTTAGCATCAAGAGCATTTCTCATGTGGATGAAATGTCACAAAAATGTTGATGTAGCTAAGTTAAGCTAAAAGTTTTTGATGAATTGTTCAAGACACGTGTACTTCAGGAGGATGAGCATCAGTATAACATGCATCAGATGCAAAATTTCTTGAAGAGTGGTATTGTATGGGAAAGCAGGAAGGAATAATTGTTTCACACATATCAACCAATAGCCTACTCCAGTCGTTCCAAAGCTGCCAAGAGATCATAAAGCTCATGTATATCTCTGGTTAACAAGATCTTTTGTAAATTTAAAGGATCCTGAAAAAGGATATGCATTGTCTGACACATGTTTCCTACATTAGATTCCCTGATAATGATTATTGAAGAAAGAAAAGAAAGAACGTTCAGATGGGTAGAGAAATGTGTGAAAAGGTTTAATCCTTATGCTCGTTACGAGGTTGAACATTGGAAGAATCCACATGTAAAGATCTTCTACATCAAGAAACAACAATCACACAGAAAGCCAAAGGAAGAAATCTACTTAAATTCAAAGATTGTTAAAATCATCAAGACTTACTGGGAACTAGGTCATGATCACAAGTTTATCATAGAGATAGTTGCAAGAAGAGCAAATGGAAGTATAATGTCTATCACAGAGTCAGATTACAAGAATCTTAACAAGAATGATATTGAAGATATGTATCTGCTAATCATAAATCACAAGGTAGATGACTATGCTAAGACTGGATTATTGTGGTCATTATCAATCTTCATCAGGAGTACAATGATCTGGGAATGATCTCATGACTTTCAACTAGGTATGGAAAGCTATCATCAACAAGTCAATCTTACTGCACCAACAATCACTTTCCCAGGCATTAAGAAGTACAAGATGTTCTCTATCATCTCTGAACTAGTATATGGCATTATTTACAAGAACAACAAGAAAGAAAAGAGAGTGATAAGACATCAAGAAGTTTATAAGTTCTGTGATGCAACATTGAAAAGAGTCTTGGAAGGATTAAAGAGCTACAAAAATGATGTTAAGTATGGTTATGTAACTCACAATCTTAGTAAAGAAGATGTTGAATACTTACAAATGTTTGCTGAAGAGATTGAAGAACGGTTGAAGTATCCTAATCAAATGAGAAGATGGGAAATGTACGTGAATGGAAGACCACTAGGATCAAGAAGGGAACACCCAGAATAATCGACCCTTAGAGGGAGATTGTTAGGATTATAAAAGTGTTGATTATGATACTTTAAGTGGTTTTATTTATTTCTAGTGTTTAGTCTTTAATTTTACTTAGAAGAAAGTAGTTTGTAATAAGGTTTAATATGCTAAAAGTGAAAAATAGCATATTTACCAAAGGTTAGAGACTAATTAGCAAAATTAGGAAAATAAAGGAAGGAAGGGAAGCCTCCCTCCTCTCCTATAAATAGCTACCTAATCTTCATTAGGTGGTTGATGGCTTGTAACAACTTTTCCTTCCCTTTTTCTCTTTTGTTATAAAATTTAGAAATTGTGAAATCTTGCCTCCCTCTCTTGATTCTCTATATTCTACACTGTTCTATATCGTGTGATTCAAGCTAAAACAAGACCTAATACACTAGTTCACCAACTTGTTCTTCATCTCCCAAACACCACTAATGCTACGTTTTCCCTACTAGTAGTAAATATGATCTTTCTTTCGTTAGTCTATCTTGACATCTTGCATTTCATATACATGTGTTGATTATATGTTCTTGTTTAATTATTTGCTTTGTTGTTATCTTGGTGTTTGATAACTATTTGATTAATTAATAAATGCATAATCCTTAGGAAAGGTTTTGTTTTGTTTTTAAATGCTTTTATGCTTGTATTCATGATACTAAATGTTAAGGTGTAAACATAGTTTGCATGATCTTTTTATCTTGATCCTTATTAAGATTGTAGAACTGGGTTTTGATTACCCTGTATGATGTGTTTTATGTTGAATATGTGAAGTGTTTTGATATTTAAATATTGGTACATGCATTGGCTTCATAATGCACGACTGTCCCACAGGTCTTATAGTTATAGACAACAACTGGGTTTTTTCTAAAACCTATGAGCTCACCAACATAATGTTGACCTTTTCGAATATCATTTTCAGGTGATAAGCATTTTAGATTTGAGGTACAAGAGTAGAAGATTTTACCATGACCATGATTTTTCCAAGGACACATATGTATTTCATAGGTAAGAATGTATTTAATGTAACATTGTAAAACATATTTTTTGTATTAAACTATGGTCTAATCTTATATCCCATACGATGTAAATCATTATGTCGCATCTCGTGTTTCCACTTCTAGCATGGTGTGACAGATTGGTAATGTTAAGTTTATAAAGAATGCCGGTTTTTCTAAAATAAAAACGAAACTATAACCAACCAGAGTTTTCGTAAAAAACCTCAAACATGATGGAAGTTAACTATCTCAAGCATTTCGTAAGTTTTTCCTAAACTTTGCATAGCCTAATCAACTATGCCTAATTTACGAAGGATTGCGAAATTATGGGGCTAGTTTCCTCAAGTTATGTTAGAGGAGGGGGTATGTAGAATCCTAAGATCACCTAAAAAATGCCTTGACCATGAACATATATATTATATATGTGTATTTACATTAGACTCTTATATATATATATATATGGTTCACCATGACTTATAATGCGTAAATCATTATTGATTGTTCATTGACCTGTATGATTGCCTTAGTTGCGTTATTTGCCGCCTTAAATACTTGCCCTATTCCTATTTCCCTAGTTATAATTGCCCATGCTTATATTTCATGTTTGCTTAGCGCATCTATCACATTACTATAAGTATTTGAGTTCTAATTTTCTATTGAGTACTATATGTAAGCAATATATGCTGATAATCTCGATTAATCTATTTTATGAGATTACTTATACACCCGCCGTGTTATCATAGGTCATGTCTTCCTAATTAGCCCATACTATCCTAGAGACTATTATACCTACTCACAGAGCTAGAGATTCCCCAGTGATCACTACTTTACATGATGACCCCTATATGTTAGTTAGGCAGGCTTACACACCCATTGCTATGGACACTAAGTCCAAACCCCTTGAGGATCCTATTGAGACTGAGGAGACTCAACCACCATTCTGTAGGGCAGCACCCTTCTCACCTAACTACATTCTAGCTTCCCTAGACTACACCCTAGATACACCACACTCAAATGAGGACTCAGAGCCTATAGCGGCAGCTCAGACTAGGACTGCTTCACCATCAGATTCCATTTCACCACTATCACCTGATCATCTACTTACTCATATATCACCCACTTCCACACCTTCTTGAGCTTTCTATTTCTGCAGTACTACACATTTGGTGATACGTACTCAGGCCGTCCTGTTACTTGGCTTCTTTGCTTGAGTGACTGAGGCAATGTCCTTATCACCATCATCTTTCTGTAAGAGATACATATCCTCTTACGAGACCCCTTCTCCAGAATCATATTGAGAAAAATCAGCATGAGTAGTGGTACTGCCACTACTCTTCTCTTCAATATGATCGTCATCGAGATAGAAAGCTTTATAATCCGGAAGAGAATAATAAGAAAGAATAGTGGTACTGCCACTACTCTTCTCTTCCAGATTAAAGCAAAAAAGTTTCAGTTCGGGTAAAGAATTATCAAAGGTGTTAGTCTCCTCTAAGAAAAAGTTAGGAGATGTGGAGGAAGACTTGGTCACAAAATCGGAAGATGGAGTGGGATTATCTTTTAATGCTTCGATCTTAGCAATAAGAAGATTGACATTCAACAATTTTTCACAAAGAATACCATCTTTGATTGTTAAAAGAATATCAGTATCAATCCATCCAACTTACAGGATAACAATCTCCACCACCTCTAAGCTGACTAGCTCAGAATCGGGAGGTGATGCATCGACATAATCGATGCCATCATAAGAATCATCATCACTCGAAGAATAATCATTGTTGGAATCGATGACAGTTTCAGAATTGCCTTTAAGAGTTTCCAAAGGGCGAGGAAAAGAGTTATCATACATCAAATTTTCAATAAAACGGATATCTTACTTCAGATCAAGGTTGGCTTCAACAATTCCCGGTGGAATTAGAGCGATAAGAGCGAGTTCACCGGCGAACTCCTCGATAAGGAGATCAATCTTAGGAGAAGATATCACGTTATCACAATTAAGCATGGATTCAATTGGACTAGATTCGGCATTAAAATGATCATTACCATTTCTTAGTGGAATTGAAATGATATCATCTAACACCTCATCCTTTTTTAGAGAGGAATCATCACAAACGGGCAAATCACATTCACATTCGGATATACCATCAGACTCACTTGGGGTATGGACAAGGTCCTCAACACTAGACTTTATTAATTCGTCCGATTCCATTTCTGGAATAGTGTCGAGATGCTCATCCTCCATTATAGGAGAGTCTAATTTTGGTAAATCAGGTGTGATTGCGGAGGAGAATTTCTTGAGATATTCTTATGTAGCAAAAGAATACTCGTCGTCATCATCATCGTAGCAAATGGGAATTCTCCAACATTGCGCAGGCTCGGGGTATTAGAATCAAGATTAACCACTTGTTCTTGACGTTGTTGTAACCAAGTTTGAAACGTCTCACGAAGCTTACTCATAGAATCATCCATCACTTATTGAAAGTCTCTATGAGCTTTTAGATGATCATTCATTGAATCAATATGATCTACTACAGAAAAATTTGAAAAATTTACGACAAAAATACTAGACTCTATGAGGTACCTACGAAAAATAAAAGACACCACACAGCTTATGCAATAAGCCCCGAAAATAAGCTTTTACAGCTTATGGGCTTATGAGGGTAAAACGTGTATAAATATGTTTGCCCTTGAGTCTATAACGAAAAAGACCGCAAGGCTCATTGATAAGTGTGTGTGAGTTAAAGGGGATGTTATCGCTTTGTATCCAGGGTTCGAGTCGTTGCTCACCACCGGACCAAGTGTCTTCCCTCCTTTTTTTTTTTTTGAAAACTCAAAGGAAGCAAAGTTGTTAAGCTCGTGGGGCGTAACAACTTTTGCTAACAAAGCTTTTTTCTGAAAGGCCTAAATAAGCTAAAAATCACTAAAGTTGACAGAAAGCCCAAAAGGCTTATAAGCTAGAAAAACTAAGTCTTTTTAGACTTATGGTCGAATTTGGCTAAGACAAGGGACTAGATAAGCTCAAAGGGGTAAACTTAACCTAAATAAGCTACAAAAAGTGAAAAGCTAAACTAAATAAGCTGGGACAAAAGCTTAAAGACAGAAAAGCTTAAACAAAGCTTAAATGGCTAAGAAGCTTAAAGCTGAGCATTCAAATAAGCTAAAAAAGAGGAAATAAGCAAACTAAACCATGTTAACCTAAAAGCTATTAAAAAGCTAAAATGAGCTAATTTCATAAGCTCATTAAACCTAAAGACTAATGGTATTTAAACAAAAATTACCCTAGTATTAACAAATTTAACAAGAAAATTAAGATGAAAAAGTGCAAGTTTTAGGCTTAGACTGTTATAAGCTTTTTCAAATAAGCTTCACAGCTTATTTCTAAACTTTAGAAGCTGAAATTTTGACAATAAGCTACCCTAACTACCTTTATTCAACCTAGATAAAAGCTTTTTCAAAATTACAACTAGATATAAAAATTCAAAATGAAATAAGCTAGAAATTTAAATGATGCTATACTACTTTTGCAGGCTAAAATAAGATGTACTAAAGAGCTTAAAATGAAATTTAAGTAATGAATTTTGTAAAACTTATGGACTACTAAAAATTTGCTTAATACCAAACTCTGACTTCTAAAAATGATTACTTAAAATCAACTAGAAAATTTATTAACAACAACAGCAGAAACTGAAGCTGCTGATGTATTTGACCAAAAAACTTTAGTGCAAGCTTAGCTTTGAGATGAAAACTCTTTAATCCTACTACCTAAGTTTAACTAAACATGAATTAAACAAATTTGAACTAAAGAATGCTTTTAAAACTCTTAATAATAAAACTAATTACACTAAAACTGTCCTGGTGCAGGACTTGACTTTTTGAACTTAAAATCTTAGACAATCTTCAAACTAACTTTCCAAACTTGTTTAAAACTTGTTAAAACTACTTAACACCACTGAATGAAGAATATTGACAGAGTGAAATTGACTTTAAGAGTCAAAAGAGCCTAAATCCAAACACTCCCTTATTGAAACTGCCTAAACTATAGTGAGCTTAAAAGCTGGTTTAAAACTAAAACAGCTGAAACCTTATATCCACTCTACTTAAAACTAACCTATTTAAGCTATTTAAGCTATTAAACCTATAGCTTATTAATGAAAATAAGCTACTTCTTCAGCTAGCTTATTATCACTAAATGACAAAATTATATGAAAAATTGAGATTACTCAAATTTAGTCTACTAAACACTCAAAATAGCTAATCAACAAACCTAAACAACATGATATTGAAGAGACTTAAACAAAATTTGAATAGAAATAAGCAAGTGTAAAAGCTCAAATTAAGCTAAAATGAAACTTAGGAAATTTAACCTGAGAATTTTTGGAGTCTCAGCACCTAAGCCACTCTTGAAGAGTGAGTGGCTTAGAAAACAAGCACCTAATGGCTCCCTAGCCTCTAAACCTCAATAAGCTTGATTTAAGCTTATTGTCCTTTTAGCTTCCAAAATGAACACAACACAACTCAAGTTATCATTATTTGAATGTAAGTTGATAAGAGTGAGTAAATGAATGCTTAAAAACAGGATTTGAACTAAATTTGAGCTTATGAAAAGGAATAAGCTCAAATTAGCTTATTAGAGCTTATTGAAATGAAAACAGCTTAAACTTGAAAAGTAAAACAATTGAAACTTAAACACTGAATCTTATTACTCAAAGCAATGAAGTACAAGCTGAAAGATACTGTAAATGGTACAAGTGCTTAAAGCTGAATTTAAAAAGCTTAAAAGAAAATTGCTTAAAAATACGAAAAATTCCAAAAAAAAAAAAAAAAAAACTTGCTGCCTTGTTCTTCTGTCTTCTTCTTCTTTTATAGCTGAGCAGCTTCTTTGTTGTGTTAGTTTGGTGAGAGCAAAACCAAAAAATCATCTAAAACAATACTAGGCCTTGGGGGATTTGTGGGGAGATTGCCAAATGGGATTAGGGTTTAAGTGGAGGAGGGGGGAGAGGTTTGACCATGGGGTTTTTGAGGTGCAGGGTAAAAGGTGAGATGGCAAACCCGTGAGTGAGTTTTGGGGAAGACAAAAATGGCGGGAAAACTTGTTGTATGAAAAAGAGAGTGACAGGGTGTGGGTTTGAGAGATTGGCACAAATGGTCCTTGAAGGTGTTATGCTTGATTGCAATCTTCGTCCTTGTGGTTTAAAACTTTTGGGGACTTGGCAAAACAAGTCCCCAAGAGTTATATAGCTTATTGCATCACAAGTCCTTGTGATATACAAGTATGGGGACTTGGCAGTTTTGCCCCCCCTAATGTGTTACTTAGAGAGTTTGCAAAATTACCACTTGTCTTTACTTTTCTCTTTTTCTTCATTAAATATAATTTTTAGGGATGGCAATTTAAGCCCACAACTTTATATGTTTCTTCAATGTTAGACTTTGGATTTGTCGGGGTTGACTTTGACTTTGACCAGTTGACTTTTCTGTTGACTTTTTGACTTGATTGACTTTTCGGCTTCGATTTGGCTTTGTCTTTCACAGTCTTTTCCATTCCGAGTCCGGTTTTGTCGTTTTGGCTTTGTTTTTCGTCTTTTCATAATATCCCGTTCCTCACAATACAATTAGCAAAAACAAGCATATGAATTTGCCTTTTAAGTCCGTTTTTGATTATTTTAGCTCGTTTTTAAAGGTAAAAGGTATGTGTAATTAAGCACATACCAAAATCCCCCATACTAAGGTATTGCCGTGTCCTCACGCAATGTTATGAAGTAAACATTTACGAAAACTAAGAATCTCAATTCCCCTCGACTAATAGCTTTGAAAAGTAGCAAAGTGTTCGTCAAGGGAAACTAAAGAATCAAAAGCTTCGACGAGTCCCATTTTCACCATTTTTTATTCATATACTAACTATCCCTAATATTTTTGGATTTTCCTTTTTCTCGACTTCCTGTTTGACTTCCTTTATTTTATTAATACTGGGATCATAGAATGAGAAACGTCCATAGAATAATCTACGGATGTCCTGACGGATAAATTCATCGTCCCCGATTTTTCACTAGACCAAGCAATTAAACAAGATCATTTGTCAATATAAGGTCCTAAATGCTAACACTCTCTTAAAGACTTGTGAACTTTTAACTCCCAACATGAATGTATATTTAAATGTGTGCTCATTTCAACTCAACCATAGATTAAATTTATTTTCCATAGTCCCCGTGATTCCAAGATGAATCATGACTCAAAGCACAACTTATTAGGACCTAGTACTTGATTTAAAAGAATGAAATTTTAACTGAGAACTTTTTGCAACATCTTCACATTAAATCAATAAGTTCTTAAAGTTAGGAATGCGTTGCTTAGTTTGAACACCTACCTAGGCCTCGCTCCCTGGTAGGATATCACAACCAACGACCGAGGTTCTAGTTTGGAAAAACCCACCCCGTTGCTACGGTAGTAGGAAATTACAAAACACCTTCTTCCTAATATGGCTAAGGATAAGTGTCTTAATTTGAACCCTCACCTAGACCTCCGTTCCTGGTGAGATATCACAACACACCAAATCCTTAGAAGTAAAAGATGTCTTAGTTTGAACCCCCACCTCGAGTTAACCGAGCGGGATATCACGACACATCTGTTTTACTTGCTCCAATAATCAAATGTATGCGCATTTTTTTTTTTTTTTTTCATTGGCATAATTTTAATATTCATGCATTTTTGCATTCATACTTCATTCATGCTTCTTGGCATTTTAAACTCGATTATTTAAGAACAAAAAAATCTCGCTTAAAGAAATCAAGTTACAATTTTGAAGCTTTTTCTAAAATCATCGATTGAATTTAGTTAATTGAATTGACAACGTATCGATATAGGTGGATGTAGGAGCTAATGGAGAAAAAGTCCACAGTTACTCATATAAGATTTTGTTCTCACATGAAACATATATTTAACTCTATCACTTCTTGTTCTCACCTTATTAAAATTCGAAGCCATCGTATTTCGTGAAGCTTAGCCTACAAGCGTAATTGAGGTACAAGCTTAGGAGCTGCAACACGCCCGATCGAGTCAAAAATTATTCTCATTCTACCCATTAGGAAAGTCAAAACTGTGACAAAACACTTATTTTTTTTTTTATTTTTTTTTTCAATTTTTTGGTATTTTTGCAAAAATTTGGTGGTAAAAACGGGATTGCGTGATAACAACGACTGCAGGCAAAAATCAAATCGAAGATCCCCCCATACTAGAACTAAACATCGTCCTCGATGTTTCAAAGGGGTTCCTACGTAAATCTAAGGCCGTTTTATAAGTGTGCCAAAAGATAAAACGTTAGTCGATTAGATTTGGATACTGGATTCCCAAAATGAAGCTGAGGATGTGAAACTCTTGTGGATACTTGAGAGTCTTCACAATCCGGGAAATCCTGGACATACAATACAAAGCACACAAAACATGGACAAAACACGAGTAATGGAAAATGTAAGCCTTCACACACAAAACACTTATTAGCATAAAGAAAGAAGATAGACTGGATAAGCATGGGGTGCCTCCCACGAAGCGCCTTGTTTTTGTTAACCGAGTCACAAGCTCGACTCGACCCCGAATTCATTGGTCCATGGGGAAGCAAGTGGAAGGTAAAATCATCATCGGACTTTCATTCAAGCGGTTTGGATAAACATTGAATTTTATGAAAGTTCCACTCCGATGAGATACATCCGGCATAAAAGAATGATAAATTGAGATGCCGGGATCAAAAATGGTATCTTCATTCCTGGTGGAGAGAAGATATGGAGGAGCAACTGGATACGTGAGAAATGGAAGAAAAATCCATACAATATAAGCGAAGAGAGGTTCACTTAAAAGTATGAAATCCGTATCCAGGGTGGGATGGGTGGGTAAAACATTAGGCACATGAACTCTTGGTTCTCTTGTTGGGAAAATATCATTCACCACATCCATAGTAAGATTGCCCAGCCTCGGCTCAAGTCGTTAAAAGCAGAAATGATCAAGCTCCGTGAAGATATGATGTGAGCAAGTTCATCCGCGAACTCCTCATGATAAAAGTCACTCCTATCGGCAGGAGGAAATGGATTGATCGAAAGATCAAAGATAAACGAATCATATTGAGAAAAATCAACATGAGTAGTGGTACTGCCACTACTCCTCTCTTTAAAATGATCGTTATCAACGTAGAAAGCTTTATAATCAGGAAGAGATAACTCAGAATGAGTAGTGGGACTGCCACTACTAATCTCTTCCAGATTAAAGCGAAAAGTTTCGGATTCGGGGATAGAATTATCAAAGGTGTTAGTCTCCTCCAAGAAAAGATTAGGAAGTGTGGAGGTAGACTTGATCACAACTTTGGAAGATGGAGTAGGATTATCTCTTAATGAATCGATCTTAGCAATAAGAAGATTGACATTCAACAATTTTTCACGAAGGATATCATCTTTGATTGTTAGAAGAATATCATTATCAATCCTTCCAACTTCCGGGTTAATAATCTCCACCACCTCTAAGCTGACGATCTCAACATCGGGAGATGATGCATCGACATAATCGATATCCTCACCGTAGGGATAATTGTCATCACTTGAAGAATTATCATCGTCAGAATTGACAACAATCTCATAATGTTCATTGAGAGCATTAAGAGGGGTGGTATTGTTACAAAGAGGCACATCACACTTGAATTGAAAGAGTGGAAAAGTCAAATTAAACAAAAACAAACAAAAACGTTTAAGAAAAACCTAAAAATTATGAATTTAAGCAATTTTTACCCTCAAACTTATATTTCTTGACTTGTTGAAGATTGGATGATTGACGGTATATTGCGGGGGTTGAACTTGGTCAAAACCAAAAGAATTATGATCATAGCAAGAATTTTGCTCATGATAATAGTCTTCATTCATTGGTTGACATTGGAAGGTTTCATGAGGACCCCCGCACTCGTCACAACAAAGGTCTGGTCAATGTGTAGAGGACTTGGTGAGGAATTTTCACCGGGGTCTTGATTGACAACGATTGGCTCTCGAGGAGCATTAACAACGTTGGTATTGTCGTCGGATGACTCGGAAGTGTCTTGGAAGTCTTGAAGGACTTCCTCGAATGTCTTTTGTATTAGAGCACATCCTTGACAATGAAGACCATGAATTGGGTTTCCACAATCGAGACAAAAATTTTCAATTTTAAAGGATCGTTGAGACGAGTCGGGTATTGGAACAAGAATCTTGTCTTCAAGACTCCCTTTCGAACAACCACAGTTTGAAGTGTACAAACTTCCACAAGACGAGCATTCTTTAATCGCGTAAATTGGATTCAAACGATAATCGAATGACGTCATAAGAATTAAACATGAAGATGGATAAGAAAAGAATTAAATGATACGAAGAAAAAGAAGATTATTTTTGGTTTTTCCATTAATTCACAATTTATTTTAACGGACAAAATGAGATAAGACAACTTAAACCAATAGTCAACTCGTTTCACGGTAGCTCTTTAAAAGAAAAACTCACAAAGGAGCGGAGGAGCGGGAAAGCGCGAAGCTATTAAAAACCTTCTCCTTTCGGGTCGTAGTTCCTCGGAACAACCCTCCTTATACCCCTCTTATAGTTTGTTTATCAATTAAAGGTGAGCCGTATTTCACAAGTGACACAAAGGCAAGTTTTAAATCTTTTGTTCGAGTTGGGAACCAACAAGTTCACCGGAACTTATTATGATAATACCTCAGTTGAGAATATTATATTTTGGTATTTTACCAATTTGTGAATTTTATTTTCTTTTTTTTTATGGACAATGTTTTTATATTTTTGGTTTTTCTTTGGTTTTTATCTGATAATTATACTAAAAGAAATGAAAAATATTTTTGTACTTTTTTATATTTTTATAATAAAAGAAAATATTCACAGTTTCAAACACAATTGATCAAACGTAACGATAATCGGCTTCACAGCCTCCCCGGCAGCGGCGCTTCGGCAGCGGCGCCAAAAATTGGATGGTGATATTTACTCCAATATTTATATATATAAATATATAATAAAAATCATAAAATATATATCATAAGTCTAAAAATCAAACAAGAGCAATAAACGAGCGAAGCAGTATAGAGTGTTCCCGGGTCGTTTATCCCAACGAGGCTGCGATGGAAATCGATTCGGGTCGAAGGTTTGAGTTTGAAGGGGGAATTAAGTTGGAAGTTGAAAAAGTCAAAGTAGATAATAACGAACTAAAGTTTAGAAAAAACCAGAAAATTCGAAATTTAAACTAGAAAACGAGAGGCCCGCAATCCCGAACAAAAGGGGGAAATCTAAAAATCTTTAAACAATACACACCTACGAAAAATTTTTCTGCATTCTAAACTATATCTTGGGATCAAATAACGAAGAGTGAAAAGACTACCACCGAAAACGGAGTTCGTTTGACCCAAAAACGAGTCAAAACAAAATCCCGTACCCGGACCCGTTCTTTAAAAGATGAAAAGTTGTAAAAATGACCCTACGAAAACTTTTAAATTTTTCCTACAAACTAGATGACAAAAGAAAATTTTCTAAAAAAAGCAAAATATTTTTTTGATAATTTTTGTATTTTTTATGAATTAATTAAACTTTTAACTAATTAAATTAAAAAAAATATTAAACTATTTCGAAAAATTCTGAAATTTTTTCTAAAAATACTTTATACTATGAAGATCCTACGAAAAATGAGAAACACAAAATTTGCTTAAAAAATAAGCCCGAATAAGCTGTTTTCAGCTTATAAGCTTAAAAGCTCAAAACCTACATAAATACCAAGCCCCTTGAGTCTTTAACGAAAAAGACCCAAGGGCGCAGTGGTAGAGTGTGTGTGTAAAAGGGGAATGTATCGCTTGGTCCCGGGTTCGAGTCTTGCTCACCCGGGCCAAGTGTCTTTCCCCTTTTTTTTATTTTTCGAAAAGTCTAGGGTAGAAAGTGTACGAAACCAAAGTAAAGGGTAGGCGGGCAAACATTTAGAAATTTACACTATAGAATAAACGAGTAACCTTGAACTATAAGAAAAATACAAAACAGACCCTACGAATTTGCTTATTTTTGGCTTATTGAAAAATGAGATTCAGCTAAAACTTAAAACTACAAACTTATAGAGGAGTTTATTCTAAACAACATTAACAAAGACACTTTAAACTTTTAACAACTCAATAAGCTAGAAAATAAGCTTTTTAGATTCTGTCACAGTAACTTGGCTTTTCCCTAACTTTTTGGATTTTGCTTAGATCTGCTTATTTTTAGGTGAAAGTTTAAAACAAAAGATGCTATGAGCTTAAGATGTGTGCTAAGGTAACTTTAGAAAGAAATAAGTAAGAGTAATAATTTTAAGGAAGAATTAGCTGTTAAAAGGTGCAAAATTCAGCTTTTAACTAAAAATTAAGCTAGACCTAATAAGCTAACCAGCTTATTTCTAATACCTTCGACCTAAATTTTTGAATTAGCTCACCTTTATACTTTGACAAACCTAGATAAAAGCTTTTTCAAAATTACAAACTAGATATCAAAATTCAAAATGAAAATAAGCTAGGAAATCTAAATGGATGTTACTACTTTTGCAGGCTAAATAAGATGTACTAAGAGCTTAAAATAAATTTAAAGTAATGAATTTTGTAAACTTATGGACTACATTTAGGGTAGAAAGTGTAAGAAAGGAAAGTAAAGGGTAGGCGGCCAAAATATGGGAAATTTACAGTTCAGTGTAAACGGGTGCCCTTCAACTATTGAAATGTTACAAAATAGACCCTACGATTCTAGCTTATTTTTGGCTTATTGAAAAATGAGATTCAGCAAAAACTTAAAACTACAAACTTATAAAAGAGCTTATTCTCTACAACATTAACAAAGACACTTTTGACTTTTAACAACTGAATAAGCTAGAAAATAAGCATCTTTCTAACTGTTACAGTAAGTGGTGTTTTAACTAGCTTTTTGAGTTTTAGCTTATTCCTAGCTTATTATTGAATGAAATTTAAAACTAAAAGAAGCTACTTGATGCTCATGATGTGTACTAATGGTATTTAAACAAAAATTACCCTAGTATTAACAAATTTAACAAGAAAATTAAGATGAAAAAGTGCAAGTTTTAGGCTTAAACTGTTATAAGCTTTTTCAAATAAGCTTCACAGCTTATTTCTAAACTTTAGAAGCTGAAATTTTGACAATAAGCTACCCTAACTACCTTTATTCAACCTAGATAAAAGGTTTTTGCAAATTCAAACTAGAAATTAAAACTTCAAAATGAATTAAGGCTAAAAATCAAACTGCTGATATAATATGTTGCTGATATGCTTGGCATTAGGATCCAATGTAGGCTATACTTCAAAATGAAAACTCTAAACAAGATACTAAATGCCTTTCTACCTGGATTAACTAAGTTTGAATCTTAAATGCTTATAAAATCCTAAAATTCAAAGTTACTTAAACTGAATAATTGCCCTGGTGCAAAATAGAAGTTTTTACACTCTAAATTGTGGAATTCTAAAAGCTAACTTCTAAGAATTGTTTAAAACTTTGTTATAAGACCTAACTCAGCTAAATGAAAAGTTTTGACAGAGTGTAGTTGACTTTAAGAGTCAACTACAGCTTATACCAAACACTCTTTTATAGTGAACTGTCAAAACTAAGTAGACTTAAATTCTATTTAACAATTAAAACAGCTTTAACCTTTTATCCACTCTTATTAAAGTTCACCTACTTAAGCTTTTTAAACTATAAAACCTAAAGCTTATTAATGAAAATAAGCTACTTCTTCAGCTAGCTTATTATCACTAAATGACAAAATTATATGAAAAATTGAGATTACTCAAATTTAGTCTACTAAACACTCAAAATAGCTAATCAACAAACCTAAACAACATGATATTGAAGAGACTTAAACAAAATTTGAATAGAAATAAGCAAATGTAAAAGCTCAAATTAAGCTAAAATGAAACTTAGGAAATGTAACCTGAGAATTTTTGGAGTCTCAGCACTTAAGCCACTCTTGTAGAGTGAGTGGCTTAAAAATCAAGCACCTAATGGCTCCCTAGCCTCTAAACCTCAATAAGCTTGATTTAAGCTTATTGTCCTTTTAGCTTCCAAAATGAACACAACACAACTCAAGTTATCATTATTTGAATGTAAATTGATAAGATTGAGTAAATGAATGCTTAAAAACAGGATTTGAACTAAATTTGAGCTTATGAAAAGGAATAAGCTCAAATGAGCTTATTAAGAGCTTATTTGATGAAAACGACTTAGAATTGAAATCAAAGTACAAAAATACTTGTAAACTGAATTGTATTACTCTAATAGATGAAGTACAAGATTAAAAGTAGAGAATACAAGAGCTTAAAACGACTTGCTAAAAGTTTGAAAGAAATTGCTTAATATTGACGAAAGCTTAAAATTGAAAGAAGTACAAAGTGAAAATTAAAAACAAAAACAACAACTACCAAAAACTTCTGTCTTCTCTTTCTTTTATAGGCTGCTAATGTGTTTGTTGTGCTTCTTGTGTTTGTTTTGTGAGAGCAAGACCAAAAACAATCATCTAAACCGTCGAATATGCCTTGGGGATTTGTGGGATTGCCAAATAGGATTAGGGTTTTAGTGGAGGAGGAGGGAGAGGTTTGACCATGGGGTGGTTTGGAGTGCAGGGTAAAAGAAGGGTAGTTAACCCGTGAGTTGGGTTGTGGGAAAAAAAAGGCGGGAAAACTTGTTGTATGAAAAAGAGAGTGACAGGGTGTGGGTTTGAGAGATTGGCACAAATGGTCCTTGAAGGTGTATACGTTTCTTGCAATCTTCGTCCTTGTGGTTTAAAACTTTTGGGGACTTGGCAAAACAAGTCCCCAAGAGTTATATAGCTTATTGCATCACAAGTCCTTGTGATATACAAGTATGAGGACTTGGCAGTTTTGCCCCCCTACTTGTTACTTTGAGTAGTTTGCAAAATTAGCCCTTGTCTTTACTTTTCTCTTTTCTTCATTAAATATAAGTTTTAGGGATTGGCAATTTAAGCCCTCAAACTTATATTTCTTCAATTGTTGACTTTTGGATTTGTCGGGGTTGACTTTGACTTTGACTTTGACCAGTTGACTTTTTTGTTGACTCTTTGACTTGATTGACTTTTCGGCTTCGATTTGGCTTTGTCTTTCACAGTCTTTTCCATTCCGAGTCCGGTTTTGTCGTTTTGGCTTTGTTTTTTGTCTTTTTCTTAGATATCCGTTCCTGCACAATACAATTAGCAAAACAAGCATATATTTGGCATTTTAAGTCCGTTTTTGGTTATTTTAGCTCGTTTTTAAAGGTAAAAGGTATGTGTAATTAAGCACATACCAAGTTACTTTAATTAATAAAAGTGAAGATTATGGTCATAACATTGTCTTGGATTAAAGCATGATTTTCGCTTTAACATAGATACTTAGAAAAGGGTAAACTTATGCAGGTACCTAGCACCATTACATTTGTTGGAATTGTTCTTGCTAATCATGAATGAAATAAATGAATACATATTATGATCAAGCTCTCTTATTAATAAAAAAAGGTTCCACCAGGTCTTGTCTATTAAGCATGTATGTAAATGTTGGCTCCAAATTGGTTTGTGAATTATCATGTTCCAAAGGTCTTTTCTATTAAGCATGTATGTAAATATTTATAAGGTCTAGTTAAATGTAATAATTTCTAATTCAATGTAAGTAAAAAGCACAAAGCAAATGAGATGGCTTGTAGTATCGGCAACCAAAATATCCACCTTGAGCAACTAATATGAATAAAGAAAATGAATGGAGCTCGAGAATCTGGCAAAACAACATGATTGAGAAATTAGATTGTGATTTGTTCTTAAGAAAAAAAATCATAACTTGATTTATTTCACATAATCAAAAGTATAACATGTATTTAGCTTCCATCAAACCTATAAGAACCTTAAGTCTCCATTTAGCTCCAAGCACACACAAACACAAACACAAACTCAAACTCAAACTAATCAATTTTTTTGTCTTAGGCATTTCAGTGAACATAACAACAATATCCAACAGTAGCATCTGCTATAAGATTGAGAATTAAGCAAAATAGTTTCATTAAGTTATTTGATCAAAAAATTAACATGCATTACAAAGCATGATAGTTGACTTAAACTAAAAAATAAAATTATAATGTTAACAGTTGAGCATATCAATTTGCAAGGACCCTAATTAAAGGATAATGAATAGCTTAAACTAATTGTTTAAATAAGAAAAGGTTGTAGATGTTACCTTCCTAATAATGTATTTCATAGCTGCTTATGTAATCCTTATGTGCAAAACATAACTCCTTTTACTTTATACGAGAGTGTAAGTTCATAAGAAGAATAATAACGATAACATTCTCCAAGCAACCATTTTTATAAAAAAATTGATGCAGTCATTTCATCAAACACCGAATGTGCAAAAACATATTCGCATTCAAGAATAATCAAATACAAACAAAGCTGACTGAATAAAAAATATTTGTGAAACACAACCTGAATTAGCAAAAGTACCCCCAAAAAACAAAGAAGTATTCCATCTTCTAGTATTCCTTCCACAGATCACACATCATATATTTAGCTTCAAATCAAATACACTCATAAACATAAATGATTAAAGATAGATACTCATAAAATTGAAAACTTAAAAACAATACTTGTATAATGCGACCTTGAATCTCCACAAACATTCAATAAAACAAACCGATATTGAATCTTGTGGAAAACTAGAAGGGGGTTGAATAATTTACTTCTTTTTAATTTAAGGTTTTAAAGTGTTTGTAAAAATTCTAGATTCGACTTTATGTGAATTCAACACTTGCACAATATAAACAATATACTTATCTAAACAATTAATAAGATAGTATGAGAAAATAATGCAAGACAAGAGATAAGAGTAAGAACAATCAAACCACAACGCGATGATTTATAATGGTTCGGTAACGAAGCACCTCTTCGCCCTACTCCACTCCCCGAGCACCTAACTCGAGAGTTTTCTTCACTATGTCAACAACTCTCTTATGGCAGAGAAAACCGTACACAATGTTGCTTACACCGATTTACGACAAAAAGCTAAATGTCGAGTTCTAATCTTAGCTAGAACCAATCTATCACAACACGATTTCACTACTTGTTCACGACTTCACAACTTCACGACTTCTTCACAACTTCAAGACTTCTTCACAACTTTAAGACTTCACTTCACCACACTACTTATATCACAACTATCTAACACTACTTGGTAAGATCACCACGATCTAACTATACTTACAAAGATCGCCAAGATCTAGCTACTACACACAAATACAAGATATACAATTGATTTACAAATATGTGATATGAATGCAACAAGGTTGCAATACACACTAAGGTGTAATACTTCTTCACTTGATGATGGAAGTATTCTTCTCTTGCACTTGAGGAATTAAGCTTGGATCACTTGGAAACAAAGCTTTATGATTAAATGATCAAAGAATTTTAAAGAGGATATGTGGGTTGTTTTGAGCAGAAAGAATAAGTGCAAAAGGTGAGAAAAATGTGAGGAATAGTCCAGTATTTATAGGACAAGAATGAGGAGCGGAGTCTATGGTCGGCCCCTTAAATAGGGTGACGGCCCCCTTAAAATTAAGAGAGTCGCCCATGTAATTAAGGGGGTCGCCTCTTATTCAGACGCTCTTTTTTTGTCCTATTCAGGGGAGGTGTTTACTAGACCATTTCTAGCCGTTTTAGGTCCGAAAATTTAAAATTTAAAATGTTTATTTTGAATAAAACATTTCTTTTAAATATAAAAAATGTTTTGTGATGTTTATAAAAAGTTTACAAC
>BQNB010024165.1:0-61029 GCA_026074375.1 Tanacetum coccineum
CAGAAAGCTTTTTATCATTGCTTTGGTTCATTTGTGGTATACAATCATCCCAAACCCGTGCAGGTCAAGGAATTAGGGTGTGTTCAGATCTATAACCACGGCCAAAACTTGTTAGTAGGCTACTATTTAAGAATTATACGAGGCTTATAAGTTTGTTATAACTTACAAATGTGTATACGTGTTATGAAGTCACTATGTGCTAAGTTAACAGATTAACCTGCATTTCAGGTTCTAAACGTGAAGGTAGAAGCAGTAGAGGAAAGTGACCTGGCATCTATGGAATTTTGTTTCTATCAATTTGTATCTGACTGTGTTCATGATGAGCAAAGAACGTTTATTGGAAGTGGTAACTAAGAGTGTTGTACACTTGACTAGTAGTAGTGCTTGTATCTCAAATATGGTTCCACAACTTCTAACAAGTAATCGTTTCATTTTGGTTTGTTTATATTCGCCTTGTTATTGCAATATCTGGGTTTTTGTTTACGAAAGTGGTCTTTATCCTTATGCTCAGTCGGAAAAGCACTGCACAATTTATTTGGACATTCATTTGTGTTTGTGGGTTTTTTGGGATGTTTCTTTAGCTTTTAGGGGCTTTTAGAGGAATGGAAGAAAAAGATGAATTATAAACTATTCATCGGAGGGAATTGAGTTACTATTTCGGTTTGTTGATCGTCGAAGCTTCCATGAGTGTTCACTTGATCAAAGTTGTTTGTGTGTGTGTGTGTGTTTATTTGTGGGTGAAAATTGTTCCATTCCAGTGATCTCGATTTCATGTGAAGCAAGTAAGGACATGGAGGTGGTGGTGGTGGCGCAAACGGTGGCCAGTGACGTGCAAGGTTGACTTGACTGTCGAAGGTGGTTCTCAGGATTTCGGCCTCAGGGACCCCTTCTAACCGGTTCTTTCATGTTGGCATCACACTTCTAGGCTCGGGATGATGACGACGACAAATGAGAGTCGTCAAGACCAACCCGACATAAATATGCTTCTACATTTCCCATTTGTATATAGGCATGTGAAAAAGATGAATTGCATAGAACATGGAATTAAAAGGGCCATCTAAGCTTTTGCCTTTTTTTTTTTTTTTTTTAATGCTACAACAAGTTTTCACAACCTACACGACTTGTATCACAAAGGCCACCTCAACTAATTTTATCAGTATAACCAGTAATATGTTAGTACATGTCAACCTAAGTATGTATTGGAACAAAAATGACAAATAATTGCTGATTCGGTTTTTGTAAAGATATGGTACTTTTGGCGGCGAAAGACTTTAATGTGACTTTAAAAGATGATGTAACAAATAGTCTTTTTAAAGGGGTTAAATTTGGTAGGAGTGGTTTTCCAATTTCTCACCTCCAATATATTGATGATACACTGATATTTGTAGAGTGGACCAAGCAAAATCAATTGAAAACCAAACCGAAGCAATAAACCGAGCCGAATCGAACCGACCTTATTCGGTTCGGTTTTATATAATTATGGTTTTGGTTTTTCTCGGTTCGGTTCGATTCGGTTCAAACCAAGTAAAAATAACAAACTAAACTATACTAAATCCGGTTTCACTAGTTAACTGCGTTTCGTTTCGGTCCGGATCACGTTTTTCAAAATCGGATTTTGAATATCGGCCGGGTTTGGTCGGGTCGGGGCTGACCCTTTGCTCAGCAATCAAATGCAAGAAATCTTATGAGAATCATCGAGTGTATCAAAAGGTTTGAAATAAACTCAAATAAGACAAAATTACATGGAATTGAGGTTCATAGCAAGGAAGTCGAGGGTCTTGCTAACCAGATGAGGTGTTTGGCCGGGAAAATGCCATTTACTTATCTTGATATTCCAATTGGCTTAAATGTGAAAAAGGGTCCATAAGGTTGTTATTGAAAAGTTCAAGAAAAGATTGGGAAATTGAAAGATAAAGATGATCTCGTATGATGGAAGATTAACGTTGATAAAGTTGGTACTTGGTACTTTTGCTCTTTATTTAGTTTCGTTATTTTGTGCCCCGGTTAGCGTTCTGAGAAAGTGTAAGAGAAGTTTTCTTAATTTTTTTTGAGGGGGGAGGGGGATGATGAAGTAAGAAAAACATCTTGGATGTGACTCTTAACAAAAAAAAATTAGGTGGTTTAAATATTGGTAGCTTACAAGCCTCCGATTTGGCTTTCATAGTAATGATAGGGGTTTAAAAGATAAAGAGGGTCCCGTAGAATGTTGAGAGGTTTAAAGTGGGAGGATATAGTAAAGATGAGTAGAGATATTCAAAATTTGGGTTTTAATTTTTGTGGCTCTTTTGAAAAATAACTAGGTGATGGGATAATAATTTTTTTGCTAGATAGTTGGATTGGGGATAGGGGGATAATAATTTTTAACTTTTTTTTAATGTCAAATAATAACCAAGTTTGAAAAGTGTTCCAATTTAGTCACTGTAACTTTCTTATGATTGCAAAATAATAACCAAGTTTGAAAAGTGTTTCATTTTAGTCACTCAAAGTTTTAATAGTGTTCTGTTATTGTGTAATTTCTTTTTACCTGTGCATAAGTTGGTTGTACATTAAGTTAGATGAGATGAGTGAAATTCAGGGGGTGGGTGTTTAAAGTTATTTTTTTTGAAAATTACACAATAATAAAACAATATTCAAACTTGAGTGGTTTTTATGGTTAAAAGAAACTTTGAGTGACTTTAGTAGAACACTCACAAAACTTGGTTACCATTGAGTAACATTTTCCCTACTATGTAGACTAGAAATTAATAAAGATATTATGGTTGGTGATAAGACGGTCCGGAGAAACGATACATTGGATTGGAGGTAGGATTGGGCTAGAATTAAGAGGTAGAGGTTAGGAGATTTTGAGGAAATGACAATTTTAACTAACTTTTACGCTCCAGATGTGTTGCGAGAAGGTTCATGAAAATGGATACATGACCACTATGATGCTTTAACGGTTAAAAAACTTAGATAAATGGTAGATGACAAGTACCTAAATCCTACAGATGGTGCTCAAGAGACAAAATGGGCAAGATCATTCCAAGAAAAAGTATGCATTTTTATTTGGCGTCTACAACAAAGAAGATTACGAGTTTACACTTGGCTCGAACATCTTGGTATTAATCTTAACTCAACTCTTTGTCGCATTGAGGAAATGATATTGAAACGGTGGATTATTGCTTCCTAGGGTGCTCTTGGGTAATAAATTTTTGGGGTAAACTTTTTAAGTGGTGGAATATGGTACGCATAGACGGACCCATGATTTTTTTAGAGGGTGTTGCACAATTTTTTGTTTTATAATTATGAGTACTAAAGTTATTCTAAGAATTTATTAGGTAAGATTGTGTGAAATTACACTTCGTGCCCTAAAATTGGGTGTGGCTCGTGCCACACCCGACTTCTATGTGGGTCCGTCCCTGTGGGTACATTTAATATTAGGTCACTTCAAGATATTATTGAAAACAAAAGCTTGCCGAGTTTTCATAAAAACAAAGAACGGTTTGGCAAAAGGTTTATTGGGTGATGTTATATAGGATTTCAAACGCTAGAAATAAGAGAGTATTTGAAAATACAGTTTCAAATATGTCGACAATTTGTGATGATGTACAAGTTCTTTCATTTCATTGGATCTCTAATAAAGCAAAGCGATCTATTTCATCGTGAATAGAGTGATGTTCAGACCCGGTCAAAGCTTTCAATTCTAATTTCCATAAGTTGTTTCTTCATGGTTTTAATATGGGTGTTTGGAATAGTGGACAAGCCGGTATACTGGTATGCACGTTTCATGGGTGTTTGGCAGCTGCCTGATTTTTTTTGTGTATGTGGCTTCAAGTTGACTTTGTTCTATTGGATTGTTTTGGTCTTTATTTCTCGTGGGTCCATTTTGGTTAGGACTAGGCCCGAGCATATTCGACCGTCGATCGTACCGGACCGGAAAACCGGACCGAACCGGACGTAACGTATTTCGGTCCGGTCCTCGGTCCATGCTTTTTGTTACATTCGGTCCATGCTTTTTGTGGTGGCTTTGTTTTTGTAAAAGCTCATGTCGAATCGAAAGAAAAGGAAGTGCGAGAAAATCGTAAACGAAGCCACCACAAAAACATTTCTAAATATGAACAAACCTTTTTCTTTGATAAAAAGGAAATGAAGAGCATAACCGAAACTAAACAAGTCATTTATATCCTAGTTTCTGATGAGGTTCTCCCAATTATATGTGTTAAAACTAAAGAAGACATAAACTATCTTATTTACTACTCCGTAATACTTTCTCGTCTCAAAATTATTGTCTGCCGATAAAAAACACACAAGAAAAAAATATAATCATTAATATTGTATTTTTATTTTTTACAGAATGACAGTTTTACTCTTAACTAATTTATTATTGCATATTTTAAAGTTAGTAAATATAATTTCAAGTAAAGACAATATGATAATCTATATGAAATTTTCACGAACCTTTAACAAATCTGAAAAGTGAAAAAGCAATTAAAAAACACAAAAACTAACATATGAAGTATAGTACGGAGTATTATCTAAAGAAAGAGATAAATAAAATACAATAATTTTTTTTAGGATTAATTTCACATATAGCCCTATTGTTATAATTAATTTTATAGTATATACTTAAAGGCCCGTTTGGTTTGTTGACGGGTTTAGGATTAAGATTTGGATTAGAATATGAATTTAGATTTGGATTTGGGTTTAATTTAAGAAAGAGAAATATTATATAATAAATATATATTTGTTTTATAATTTGATATTGAAATTAATTATAGGTGAGTTTTGAACAAAAAATACAATAATATAGAAAAAATGAAAGAACTTGGAAAAGCTTGTGGTTGAGAATAATTCCATTAGAAAAGCTACTGACAACTTTTATAAAACCTACCAAAATCGCTCGGATTGAAAAAATGATGATGATGTCTTAATTTTTGTGTTCACTTTTGTTCCAAACAATAAATATGGGCATGAGCCTCTGGAGCCCACATGTAAACCCATGAACCAAACGCATCCTAAGAATGCATGATATACAATTTTTTAATACAGAAAAGAAAAAGAGATATGAAATGACTTTTTTTATTTTATTTTTACATACCCACGTGACACTTTCATAGCCACACATGAGTACAAACAAATCTTACGTTGTGTTCTCGACTTTAGTTTTGAGAAGAGAGGAAACATAAAAAAATTTGTGTTCTTGAGAATTTAATAGGAGGGAAATGAAAGGAATGCAACGGATTTCAAAGGAGAATAATGGGTTTTTTTTCTCTCAAACTTTGCCAAAAGTTCAATATAGACCCAATATTTGTCATAGACCCAATGAACCAATCCTAGCCACTTATTTTTTCATCAAAAATAAAAAAACCCACTTTCCACCTCTTTTTTAAAAATTAAATATCTCACACACTGTTAATCGTTACGCAAAACAAAACATATCATCGCGACGAGAATTAAATTATCTTTCCATAGAGGGGCGACACTATGTACTTTCGACGAACTTTTTTTTATGATTTTATGAAGTCATATACGATTTTATGAAATCATATATGATTTTATGAAATCATATATGATTCGTTATACGAATCATATATGATTCGTCATACGAATCATATATGATTTTCGCAATTCGGGACTGAAACAAAATTGAAAAAAAAGTTCGTCGAAAGTACATATTGTCGCCCCTCTATAGAAAGATAATTTAATTCTCGTCGCGATGATATGTTTTGTTTTGCGTAACGATTAACAGTGTGTGAGATATTTTATTTTTAAAAAAGAGGTGGAAAGTGAGTTTTTTTATTTTTGATGAAAAAATAGATGGTTGAGATTGATTTATTGGATCTATAACAAATAATGAGTCTATGTTGATCTTAACTCCTCAAACTTTCCGCCCACATTTGACCGGATTGCAAAGGAAAAATAATTTTTTTGACTCATAAACTTGAAAAATGTCTTAACTGCCCTTATTAAATATAATATTAAATACCTTTAATTTTCAATTCTTTGTTTCCTACAATCTTTCAGTTCGTCTTTGCTCTAGCAATTTCTACGCTACTATTTTTAATCCACATTTTGTCCAACTCCACTGTCTAGTTTATATCTTATTTTGGTTTATTTTTCTAAATAGTTTTATTAGCTATGAAAGTAATTCTATATGTGGATAAGTGATTATACGCGTGTTAAAAATTTATTAACAAGTACATTCAACGATCATTTATTAAACTCAATATATTTGTAATATGATATAAATTTATAAATATTTTTATATTTTGTGCCGCTTTAAGTCACGTCTTAAAAACGTCATGACTCGTCATGGCTCGCAAAGATGTGAGGCTTAGCCATGCCACCACGCTACGCCTCACGTTTTTATAACCTTGACTACACACGAAGGACATAAATGTAAAAATGTCATTTTCTTTTCTTTTCTTTTCAACTCGAAAACATAAAATATGTCACATTTTTTTTCTTTTCCTTCCGTCTCAAGAAAACAAATAAATTTGAATGTTTTCCTTTCTTTTCTTGTCATTTCTTTCCTTTACATATCATTTCTTTTCTTTTCCTATTTTTAAGAACTCAAGAACGCATTTATCACATCCCGGTTACAACGCCTCGCCATTTTTCTCAGGTAATAATTTTGTATGCTTAAGTTTCTTTCTTTCTTTCTCAACTTAGTTTCAAGGTGGTTCCTTATCGATTTCTAAGGTAGGTCCTAAAATTATTCAATACATCGGCTCTATATCGATTTTGTGTCCAAGAATTGCCGGCCATTTGTTTGTGAGGGTTTCAATAAGCCAACCATTTTTGTGTCTTAAGCTTTTTTTCCGTCTTATTTTCCAACTTACGGGCTTAGGGGGTGTTTTTGGTTAATCTTATAAGATTGGGCTTATGAGCGGGTTTTTATAAGCTCAAAATGTTGTGGCTTATTCCAACTTATGAAAGGGGGTTTTGGTCATTTTGCCTAATAAGCTAACCCAATCACTAAGCATGAGCTTATTATGTTGTTATTCATAAGCCATAAGCCTAGTGGTAACGTATTGGGAGTCCCATTTAGAGTTCCCAAGTTCATATCCCGCCAATTGCTATCTCCTTGGGGCTCTAGCCATATAGCGCAATTGTCAAGGTCTAGATATTTATGAAGCTCCACGGATCTTGCGGTGTGGTTTGTGGAGTCTTATAAGTCAAAAAAATAGCCAGAAAAATTGAGCGTATGAGTTTATACTTTATATACAGGGTTTAAGCTGTGTTTGCGACAAGCTTTTTGGAGTGCTTAGATTTAGTTTATAGAATCTAATGCTTGTTTGGCAACGAGTGATTTATCGGCCGACTAGGACTATTTTTGCAACACCGGTCATTTTAAGACTTAATAATCACACCTAGTTACAACGACCAGAACTAAACGCTACCCAATGAATTTATTAAAACTAAACAAGACTTGAAACAATTTTTAGACGGTGCATTTTAGGAAAAAACATGTTTTTACTGGCATTTTACACTATCTCAAAACAAATCCATGTGGTTCATGAGAATCACCCTACGTCCGCCCCCAAACACTTCTACGAAAGTAACATAAAGTAAATTGTTACTCGTGCTTGCTACCGCTAGTTTTGCAAATATAGCCTTAATAAGTCATTTTTTGTGGCTTACCATTATATTTTACCTTGATTGTCCCTTCTGATCATATTACAATCATAAGCTAATAAGCTTTAAGATCTTACTTTAATAAGCTAATTATCCAAATACTCGACATGAGCTTTTAGCTTACTTTAATAAGCTAATCCAAAAACTTAGGATGAGCTTATGAGTGTTTGGATTAACTTATATATTTCACACATGCCTCCAGCGAGGCTTGAACCCACAACCTTTAGGTTGGTGGGGAACTCACATACCCAAGGATACTCTTGGTGGCCAAGTGAGCTAGCCCAGTTGGTTTATAAAGCACTAGTGTCATATGGGCGGGTTAGTTTCTTTTTACTACATAGTAAATCTTACATGTATGTTTTGTTTATGTCGATTGAAAAGGATATAACCAACTAATCATTAATAGATAAATTACATAGTAAATCTTACGTGTATGTTTTGTGTATTTCTATGAAAAGTATAAAATAATGGAATAGCCCGATGGGCGGGCAAGCTTCATGTGACCTTTTGTTTATTATTTATAATTGGTTAACAAAAGGAGTTAATATGTTAAGTATTGTAATGATGGACACTACCTAATGTTCATAATGATAAATATTTGATTTGTGAGAAGCAAATAAATCCAATGAAAGCACAATATTACAACTATATATACCTTTATCAACAAACCAAAGCAAGACATAACATACGAAAACTAACAAACATTTATCCATTACTGGTTTGCTAGTTGTGGAATGACATATTGTCACTCAAACCAAAGCAAGACGTAACATGGGCTTGTGGAAGGGCTACTTGTTCTTCCATTCTGCTACTAAGTTGTGTGCCTAAGTTAGTGAGTGTACACTTAAGAATAGTATTTTGAAGTGCACATCTTTTCAGTTTTGGACTTACGACCCATAAAGTTCATTATGCCTGAATATGACATTATTTTGCTGAAAGGTATCACAGGCCTTTTCCTCTACTGCACCAGCTTGCGTTGAGTGATTCTCTTGTAAAGTTTATAGAATCATTCCTTGAACTTTTGTGTATCACAGACCCATCAAGTTTATTAGCTTCATTGCCCGCCCGATGGGCGGGCTAGCTCCATGATATTTGTTGATAAGAATATAAACTATGTAACAGAAATCGTAAATTTCAATATAAAAAAGTAAAAGTAATGTTATGGATCATTAAAAAAACATACATGTGTCTTCAAACACCAAAAAACACAAAACTGCCACAATGCAAGAATATGTTGTATTGAATGATGCCTAGCTGGGCTTGAAAACATATGTGGAGGCTTTTCCTTAGCCTTTGATGATTCTTCAAAATTGTTTACATTCACTCTTGGTGCAAGTACTTGTGTGGTCCTAACCTGTTTAACAAAGACAAAAAAAAGTTTATCAATTATCAGCTCCAAAATTATACTAATCAGTCCTTACTAACCACACTATTAAAAAGATTTTCCGTCTCCCTACACTATTGTAATAGAGTGAATGCCCGTCTTAAATTGAGAATAACACTGATGAGTTTGCACATGATGTGTAGAATATACCTCAAAAAAACCAACATTTCTCTTCTTTATCTATTCAAATATTCGGCCATAATATCCAATTGTGTAACCATCCCAATCGACCTATAAATACATTCAGTACATTAAACTCACGCACAGTTTAAATTTTTTCTCTTACTGTCTCGTATGACACTTTCTTCATAAGTTTTTTTATGTGATTTGTGATACTTAAGATGGTGAAAATAAAAAACATAAAGGGGGACATAAACGCGAGATTAGATGCCACTACAGTGTCTCCTCTCTTTGGAATTGGGCCATTCACTACTCGCAAGTCATGCATTAATTGAGTTTTTTATTTAAAAGATATAGTCGGAGCTTAAATGTGTCAAGTTGCCATACAACTAAAGAAACTAAAAATACGCTAAAAAGGTGGCTTTAGCATAAAAAACAGTTTAGCCAAAAGAATTAATAATAAGATGTTAAAATATGGAGCATGGGTTGTAAGAACCTTTTTGGATTTAGCGACCATGATATTAGACGTCTGACTTGAAGGCTTCAAAATCGGCAGATATAGTTTAAGACGTGTATTCACATTCCTAATGTTAAAATGTGTCAAAACTAACTCTTTTTTTATTAAGGTTGGAACTTTAGTTCCAAATTAATCTGAGTAAATGTACCACAAGTTCATATATACCTGCAATTGAAGGCCTAAGAGCGACTCTACAAGTTGCAGTCAAAGTTTATTCCATGCCATCGTCGACCTCTTTTTCCTTCACACCCCTGGTAGAAGGCTTCAAAATCATGGACAAAGTGTTTCTGGATAATAAATGTTAAGACTGATTAATTTCGTTAACATGTACAAAAAGTACCATTGGTGGGAAAGTTAATCAATATAAAGTTAAATCTACACGCAACAAATCTTACACATCTACAAAATGAATGGATCAATGTGGGTAATCTTTTATCTCAAATAGGGTCAAATGTCACCCATACTTTTGGCTACAGGTCAAACCCGGCCTAAAAAATTTCCCAGATTAACCATTGTCATACCCCCTCAGTCCCAGTCATTATTATCGATGAAGTTTATGAAGTCAAGAATAGAAGGTTACCTTTAAATAAGACTCCCGTACAACATCAGTTGCAATTGCATTTCATAAACGGGGTCCAAGCAAATCCAAGTTTACTCAGCATTTTAGAAAACCATATATGATGAATCCTTAACTTGTATTTATTTTTTAACTGAGCATGGTTGTACTTCTGTTGGTTTTTTCATAAAATTCTTGTATAATTACCTGTTAACTTGACCTTGCAAATGTGGCCGAGTGGCGATTACCCCTTTTCACCTATAACATCTGATATTTCATTGACATGGGCACGTCTTAGGGCTTCATAATCAAGTGAATCCGCTATGACCATCCATCTTTGCTATGACCTATGAATCTATTTTACACAAATGCTTAGTAAGCTTGTTGTAAGTTGGTTCAAAAGCTTGGCAATGCCCAAACCATGGTGACTAAATCTGTTGACAGTTGCAACATCAAGGTCTCTTGTCATGCTCGTGTGACGGGAATTACTTTTGTTACCAAAAATCATGTGCCACGTACTCTGTCAGACCAGCAACATTTGTTGGAATATGCACAAATCATATAAAATGGTACATTTTGTTTATTGATCTCATCTCTAAGGTGTATAAAAAATAATGCAACTATATTGGAAATTTTGAAAGTTAAAACTTTTACTGTATGAAGCACAATTAGTGATCAATACCTACCTTATATCTATCACATGCCATGTACTCTATCACACTAAGCATACATTTAAACACCAGTTGTAAATGAATAAATAACATGTTTTATTATAATCTTAATAGTTCATATGTTAGTGCAGATATATAATATTGCACTTTTCCATGTTTATACTTTACATATTTTCTTTCTCCTACATATATTACAAACTTGTCAGATGGGTGAATAGAGAACGGGTCAAACCATGGTTTTTTTAAGCGGGTCAAATTGGGTAATTTACTGGCAATAAATATGGAATTACCTGAAAGTTGAAAATGTTGGCAATGTTGACAATCCACTTTTCATTTTCCGCTAGTCTCATGGCATCTAATCTCGCCTTAGAAGACGTGAAATGTACTTTATAAACTGCAACCACATGTTCATTAGAGTTATCCCCGAAGTTGCTGAAATGCTCTAAAAGTAGTTATTTTAATAAACAATCCCAAACAACCGCTATATGCAGTGTATGAGAAGTAAATATGTTTTTGTCTACGACATACATGAAATATGTGTAAAATACGTTTGTGTCACAAATAAGCATATGTGTGTGTAGAACTGTAAATGTAGGTATACATAAAAAAGATATTGATTTTACTCAAAGAGCCATGAGGGAGCCAACCAACTTAATTGGTTTTGAAATGATAAATGTGTTGGAAGGGTGAGAATAATGAAACCTGATTGTATTTCACAAATTGAAAAGTAATATTTTCTATCATAGAAATGTTACAGAGATTAGAGAGACCTGGTAAATCAAACAGAAAGCCAAGACCGTGTGTACTGGTACCATAAAGCTGCTACTGAAAGGCCTGCAATTCATTATCAAAAAATTTAAAATACAACCAAACATTCGACTATGTCAAACGAAGTTTTTCAACGATTAGTCAAACAGACATTGCAGTTAAAGAAGGTCACATGAGGCATGTATAATGCTGCAGCGATGGAGCCAATATATATCTTCTTTTTTGTTTCAATATAAAGGTACTTGTTGGGATGAGAGGAATGACTGGTCTACTGTGGGAAACATCCTTGCTTGACCCAGATGAGGTATAAACACCGCCTGCCTATAGATAGAACATTATATCTAATTCTCATCGTGTACAATCTGCATTTTGTTAAAATGATAAATGCCTAAAATTAGGATTATTTTCCTATTAATCAATTAGGTTCCGTGGTGTATCTATACCGGAATGTCAGAAAGAATTACCAGCAGCAAAGCCTGGTGGAGAGCCGTTGCCCGAAGGTCTTCTTTGGCTTCTTTTGACTGGAAATGTTAACCGACATTCTGTGATTTTTTTTCATGTGGTTACTTTGCTTCTGGCGTGTCGATGTCTTTATACACATACTCTGCAGCAAATAATAAAGTTTAGCAACACCTTAACAACTTTTGCAGAAATCGCTCAATGGCTCATAATGAAATATATGATATCAATAGGTCATTATGTTATGATGGCAAGCCAAAAGACGTGAAAGGCAAAAGACCTGGTATGGTGGCACGACTGCGCAATTCCTTCGATAAAGCATCCACTTTTTCTTTAGTTGGTAACTTATTTTATAGAATCAGTAATGAGATTAGGTCAAGCTAAAAATATAAATGGCTGATACACCCTACCTGTTATAGCTCATCCAATGACTCAGTTTACTACTGGTGGTATGGCTATTTATGTTTTTTTTAAATAAACCGTGTTTTTAATAAAATAGGGAACTATTGATAGGAGATCTAAATAAGACGTAAACTAAAATTCCAATTCTAAGGCACACATTGGCATCCTTGGGTATTTCTATATAATTTAATGTTGTTGGTATATTTGAATTTGAAAGATTGGTTGCGGCCCAGTGAGGAGTTTACATAATACCTGATGTTGAACTTCAAGGAGCATTCATCATTTTAGCATATGGTTTCAGTGGCTGCTATAGTTCATTTAGTCGTTCCACAGCTGCCATCTCCCGCTCTTCAACAACCTTTGTTGCTTCTTCGCAGCCCACTCCTAAGCTGCCTTTTCAATTTGGCTTTAAAACTTTCAATCTGCAAATATAGTAAAACATTCAAAATGGGAATACTTTGGATGCAATAACATGGCAACCAACTTGCTACAACCTCAACTCTGTTGGGCTAAGTCAAACGTGTTTCATGTCGGTACAGGTCAACAGTTCCCAAAAAAATGATTCCTGAAAGAAAATATTAATACGATAATAGCAAGTCTCTTTAACGGTAATATTGTTAAAGAAAATATTGTTTTGTGTTGCAATATTTTTCTAATTTGCACTGTCTGATAGCATTGTTTTAAGTTGCATATGTGTGTGTAGAACTGTAAATGGCTGGTCAGATCCCACATTTTACTAACTTGATAATGAAAGGTCTAACGGGTAGTTTCTTAAAACATAATAATCCATTATTTTCAGCTGCTAGCTTATTAACATGAGCTTATAAACAAAAAGTGAGCCAAGTAAGCTTAATCCAAACACCCCCTAAAAATGATTATCTGAATATATTGTTTTCAAGTTTTAGATAATTAGTTTCAAGATAATGCCGATTGCTTTTTTATATATTATTAAGATGAAAATGGCTAGAATAACAGAAATGGATACCTTGCTCCTTAAAAAAGGGAGAATAGTAAAAACCTTTGATGGATTTGCAGCTTTTTTCAGTTTGGCCCTTAAGTCTCGTTCCATACCTGGACAAAATTGCCATTGTTAATGAAGAATGCAACCGAAACCTTATTCTAGTGTGCATTACGCATTACGATGCATTAAGTCTCGTTCCATACCTGGCTAATCAAGTGGGGCAACATCAGAGTATCTTACCTGCATATATGCATTACGATGCCCAACAGAAAGAAAAAAAGATGTTAACATATGTTGATTTTCATTGAATCTCTTAGACCATTTCATCAAAGATTTGGCGACCCCTTCATGAAACACCTCTCATAAAAACATGATGAACCATATTAAAAATCAATAAAGTTATCACATTCAATCTGAAATTAGAGAGGATGTACAAATTTGATCTGTTTTGCAAATCATCAAATAACATCATTTTTATAGCATCATTTATCCCATGTAATTAACCCATTTTGTATAATTATTGCAAAGAATTGTTACTTAATCGTTTGTATTTGAGAATTACAGTAATTATGGAGTACTTGGTGAAAGTTAGGAAAAAGGCACGCATTTTGGAGCTTAAACGAAGATATTTGAATATTACTGTTCTGACACCCAATACGCCGTATCCATCAAGGAAGATACGACGTATCTGTGCCTACACTTCACTAAAGACCACGAAGGAAACAAGATCCAATACGCCGTATCCAAGACTGACCAATACGCCATATTCAAGCCATATGGAAATAAAATATTCTGGAAGATATCGTACGTGGTCCCTACTCCAAGAAATCCCTAATACGCCGTATTGAAGACTTTCGATACGTCGTATCGACCTTTTTCCAGACCTTGTAAATAGAAGTGCAAAAATCATATTTTCGATACCTAAACCATAAAAGTCGATTTTCAGAGGAGACGAAAAGAAGAAGAGGTCTTGCAACGTGATTAACTCTATAGGAAACAACTTGTAATCTCCTATACTCTTGTAATCATTCAGTTTTTGGTATCATTCGTTAACTCGGTTAGTTTACCTTGGCTAAATTATTACTCTTGTATTGATTATGACATTTGAAGGCTAATACCTTCGGGTATTAGCCATTATTATAAAGATCTGAATGTTTGATTTGTTTATCTTGATTGCTTAATTTATCATTGATTGCTTGTTTATGTTTATCAATTTATACTTGTTTACGTGAATTTATATGCGACCTATCATTCAATTGGATCTAGTGATACGGACCAAGTAATATAGATGCCAGGATAGCTCTTCATATAGTGATTTATACATCTAGACTAATAGGATCATAAATAATGACCTATCTTTGCCCTTAGATTATGAGCTTAGTTGGACCGGCAGGTGACATATGGATCAATGAGTACATTCTTAGTTAATTGGTAAAGACTTGGTTGGTGGACTACTAGTGTATGAATTGCCATTAAGCAGTAAGTGGGTAAAGTCTCCATGAGCTAGGGTTTAACAAGATCACCATTGCTTTAATCCCTAAGATAGATTATAATCAGCAAATAAGGATGCTTTATGCGGATGCGTTTAATTGTGACAAAATTCTACGTGTCTAGGTTTAAGGAAGAAGTACCGCCTTAATCTTAAGAATGATATGCCGCTTCGAGATAAGTAATCGTTGCACTAAATAAACAAACCAATGTTCTAATTAGATTAATAATGGTTAATACAGTTTTCTTATATTTTGCTCGGCCGCTCTTTTATCTTCTGTTAATTTGCTTGCGTGTGTTTTAGTGTCTTAAATTGATTTTAGTCACCACAAAACCCATGCCAGTCTCTCAGGCTGAAAACCCCCCTTATCCATTAGATTTAGGATTAACATAGGTTTAGCATAGGTTTAACATAGAATAGAATTAACTTAGTTTAGATAACCAAAATATTAATAGATTGAAAGATTGTTTCTCGCTCTTAGTAATCGACACCTTACTTACCACGAAACTACCACCGACCGGGTACACTGCCCGTTAAAGTGTTGTTTTTGGTTAAGTCGGCAAAATATAAATTTAAAACTTGAAATCATAAAATTAACACCACACAATGACACAATCAAGTTTTTGGCGCTGCTGCTGGGGAGTAAAAATTCAATCTTGATTTTTATTTGATATTTTAGTTTTTAACATTAGATTAGATCTAACCCTTAGGATTAGTGTAAGTTAGATTAGTGTATAATTCTGTATATTTGCTTGTATATTTGTCTGTTTAATTATTTGTGTGATTTAATTATGTATATTTAATTGTTTTCACAATCAAGTTCTGGTCGATAAACCGATACGGCGTATCCACTTCCATTGGAAACGGCGTATCCAATTTTCTATCCAATACATCGTATAAGATTAATACGGCGTATTCAGTTTCACTTAATACGGCGTATTCAGTTCCACTGAATACGACGTATCGATCATCTGATACATTATCAAAATATGAGATTTCGTATTTAGTTTCCGTGCTTAATTTTTCAATCTATCTTCAGAGCAAATCCTGCTGATATTTTTACCTTTGTGACAGATCATACTTATCAGAGCTAGTTGATTGAAGAAGATACTACAGGAAGTCATGGCAAAATTGCTTCTAAATGAATGCATGGAAAAAGATCAAACTGAATCAAATCTTTCTATTACTAATACCAATAATGATATGAACATTGAACTCAACAAGGAATTTTTGACGGCGTTACAAAGTAATGCCTACCACGGAAATTTTGACGAAGTCGTAGTCGACCACATTGCTAAGGTTCTTGAAATGCTTGATTTAATTAAAATCCTTAATGTGGACACCGATCAACTACGCGTAAAGGTTTTTCCCCTCTCACTAGCTGATGATGCAAAACAATGGTGGATAGATGAGTGGGATGGTAAAATCATGTAATGGAAAGAATTATGTCGCAAACTACAACAATGCGGACGAGCCTGGCTACTATGAATTAATGGCATAGCTAGATTCGAGGCAAGATAATATGAGAATTGATCGAATGACTAAAAGCGTGCTATGTCATTCTTGGATTTATGGATAGGGAAATAATGAATCGTCTGATGACATCGTATCAAGCGATGATGAATAGGAGGAATATGAATATGGAAACCCTCCTAACACTGATACTAACTCGTTTTTCAAGCCTTATATGAAAACACAAGAAAAATACAATATTAAAAGAGAAGATGAACGAGACCGGATTAAGCGCAAATACAACAATACATCCAATTCTAATGATGAGCAACCTAACAAAAGGGTGTGCAAAGCAGAAAAGTTTGAAGCTATAAAATATTCACTTGGACCCAACAAATAATACATTGCTATAAGAAGATGTGAATATGATACTTGGGAAAGAAACGAAGATAGTATGTCCAAAATATACCAAGAAAATTTTCAAAAAAAGGAAAACGGATGGAAGGTAACGCGAACTGAGTAGAAGAAGCTGGAAGGAAAAAGTCTAACTTAAAGACTAGCTGAAAGAAAAGTGCTTCCCGGGAGACAACCCAGATTGTTATTTAATTTTATCTAGTTTGTCTTCCCAGACATCAATACGGCGTATCCGCTCCATACCATACGGCGTATTGAATGTCTGGACATTATTAGTCCTTTATTTTTATGCACTTTAAACATTATTAGCAGTTCTGTCAATACGGCGTATTCATGTACATGATACGGCGTATTCAAAAGAGTGACCCGTATTTAGATACTTTTTACAGGTTTCTATACGGCGTATTCCAGTTTATGGATATGGCGTATTGATTTCCTATACAGTTTATTTAGCTTATTTAATTAACCGTAGATACCCGAGATAGGATTTTGCATGTTTTTCCTATATTTTGCACAAGACCTCGCTAAAAAGAAATCGACGATGTTGGTGAAGTATCTACAATCTGGAAATCTAGAAGTGTTGGAGTCTTGAAACTTCAAGACGGTTGTTCAACACGCATCTTTGCTCACATACTCAACTTGGAGAATCTACCGAGCAAAATATCAGGGGAGTTTCTCATTCTAATTCTTTCTAATTCTTGTTTTTAATGTTTTATCTATACAACAAGGACGTTGTATAATTCAAGTGGGGGGATGAGAATTAGAATGTATACTTGTCCTATTTTTCACATAAAATGCTTAAATTATGCCCAAATTTAATTTTTTTTCAAGCATACTTTTGTAAAATTACTTGATACATAACGCGCACACAATAACCCTTATTAGATATTGTGATGATTTAACCTTATCCGTTTCCAAATGTTTACCAAAATTACACAAAATATGAGTATGCCAGTGATGTTGTAGACTTTAGAACTTGGCTTGGTATATCTATTCGAGACCACAATAATGAGTACTATGGATTTAGATGGAGTAACTTGTTTAAATTGGTAAAATTTTAGGATTACACCCGCTGTTTAGTCTCATCTTAAGAGTAAAATTCTAGGACTACACCCACTATTTAGTCTCATCTTAAATTGGTAAAATTCTAGGACTACACTGGTTAGTTAAATCCCCGTATAAACCCTTTGTTTACTCTCATCTTAAGAGTAAGATACCCCTAGAAAAACCAATAGAGCCAATCCTTTAGGAATTACACCAACTGTTTATTTCGTTACACCTTTACACCTTAGCCTACCCTGTTAGATTAAGTCCATTTATCAGTTGCTAGTGCTTAAAGTGTAAAGTATGTATTTCCCGAGTCTTGTGTCAATTTTCTATCTTTGGTACAGTTGGGAAGAAATTTGCTCATTGCAAATAGGAATGTATAAAGTAGTCAAAACTCATGTATTTTTACTACCAACACAATTATTGATACGTCCGAAGAATGAAGAATTATCAAAGGAATTATCCGGAGTTATTATGATCGTGAAGATAGTGAAATTACACCGAGTTTCATAGTTAGTATATGAAAAAAAACAAAAAAAATTAGAAAATCGCAACAAAAAAGGAGGAAAGTTTGAAGATAATCGTTTTGGAAGAGCTTAAACCGAAGAAATTATATGAAGGATCGATTATTCGTTGATATGTATGTAAGTCAACGATGTAAAGTTTTGTATAAAGTGGTAGATATCACCACTTGTCTTGTAAAAGTATGTAAAGTATGGGATGATTGGGAAGTTGACCGTTACGGGAACGCCAACTCAGGTTGTTGTTTTTTATCTATGATCAAGACGTTTGTATATAGTTGTGTCTTAATCATGGTAACGGTCGGGGAAAAGTGTCTAGTAACTTATATCTTGGACCTAGTCTATTTGCTTCGTAATTTTTGTTTAACAACAATTTAATTCCCTTTCCTAATCATTAACCATGGGTTTTACGTGAATGAGGATGTGATCGAGCATGTATGTCTATTCCGTCATGATGGCCATGTACACATGTCTCAGTTGCCTTATTGGTTTATCACTATTGGTGAAAGTTTGAAGATCCCTACCCTATATCATTCTTCATCCTAACCCTTGGTTAAACTCGAATGAGGATGTGATCAAACACACATGTCTATTCCGTCGTTACGGCCATGTATGTGTGCTTCAGCTGCCTTGTTGGTGTGGTACTTTTGGTGAAATATTGTAGAATGATCAACCCTAAACCTTATAATAAAAACCCTTTTTACCTTTATAAACTTGTTACTCCTTAGCTCTAGTGGTGGAGATGTGTATCCTTGCCAATCCTATGATGGAATACTCGTCACGACCGAGTAATTAAGCGAATTAGTTACATGTTACCACATAGATTAGTTGAGTGATTTGAGTGTTTTCATCTTCCTATTTCGTGAGGTGTTTGGTTGTGTACTTGTAATAGATCAAATAAATGCTAAACAAAAAAAATCCTTAGGGATACATTTTCATAAACTTGTAAAGGCTACTTAAGGACAAGTAGGATTTAAGTGGGAGGATATTTGATGTCATCAAATAACGTCACTTTTATAGCATCATTTATCACATGTAATTAACCCATTTTGTATAATTATTGCAAAGAATGTTACTAACCTTAATACAAAAATATACTTTATTTTTAAAAATACGTTTTGTATTTGAGAATTGTAGTAATTATGGAGTACTTGGTGAAAGTTAACAAAAAGGCACGCATTCTGGAGCTTAAACGAAGATATTTGAAGATTACTGTTCTAACACCCAATACGCCGTATCCATCAAGGAAGATACGGCATATATGTGCCTACACTTCACTAAAGACCATGAAGGAAACTAGATCCAATACGCCGTATTCAAGACTGATCAATACGCCGTATTCAAGCCATATGTAAATAAAATATTCTGGAAGATATCAAACATGGTCCCTACTCCAAGAAATCCCTAATACGCCGTATCGACCTTTTTCCAAACCTTATAAATAGAAAACTCAAAAACGATTTTTAAGTGTGCAAAAATCATATTTTCAATACCTAAACCATAAAAGTTGATTTTCATAGGAGAAGAAGAGCAGAAGAGGTCTTGCAACATGATTAACTCCATAGGAAACAACTTGTAATCTCCTATACTCTTGTAATCAATCAGTTTTTGGTATCATTCGTTAATTGGGTTAGTTTACCTTGGCTAAATTATTACTCTTGTATTGATTATGACGTTTGAAGGCTAATACCTTCGGGTATTAGCCATTATTATGAAGATATGAATGTTTGGTTTGTTTATCTCGATTGCTTAATTTATCGTTGATTGCTTGTTTATGTTTATCAATTTATACTTGTTTACGTGCTTTTATATGTGACCTATCATTCAACTGGATCTAGTGATATGGACCAAGTAATCTAGATGCCGGGATAGCTCTCCATATAGTGATTTATACATCTAGACTAATAGGATCACAAATAACGACCTATCTTTGCCTTTAGATTGTGAGCTTAGTTGGACCGGCAGGTGACCCAGGGATCAACGAGTACGTTCTCAGTTAATTGGTAAAGACTTGGTTGGTGGACTACTAATGTATGAATTACCATTAAGCAGTAAGTGGGTAAAGTCTCCATGAGCTAGGGTTTAACAAGATCACCATTGCTTTAATCCCTAAGATAGATTATAATCAGCAAATAAGGATGCTTTATGCGATGCTTTAAATTGTATAATCAATATAATATGACAGAAATTCTCAAGTGTCTAGGTTAAGAAGAAGTATTTGCCTTAATCTTAAGAAGATATCCCGCTTCGAGATAAGTAAACATTGCACTAAATTCTAAACAAACCTACTACGTTTTTTATTAGATTTACTAATGTTTTTTTCATACAGTTCTTATATTTGGCTAGACCGCTCTTTTATCTTCTGTTAATTTTCTTGCGTGTGTTTTAATGCCTTAAGTTGATTTTAGTCACCACAAAACTTATGCCAGTCTCTCAGGCTGAAAACCCCCTTATCCGTTAGATTTAGGATTAACATAGGTTTAGCATAGGTTTAACATAGAATATAGTTAACTTAGTTTTGGATAACCAAAATATTAATAGATTGAAAGATTGCTTCTCGCTCTTAGTGATCGACACCCTACTTACAAAAAAACTACCACCGATCGGGTACACTGCCAGTTAAAATGTTTTTTTTGGTTAAGTCGGCAAAATATAAATTTGAAACTTGAAATCATAAAATTAACACCACACAACGACACAATCAAGCGGATATGAGTTTAATTTAATTTATTTATTTTTATGATCAGTGGCGTCTTGAGTTTACGAAGGCCCTGTGCAGAATTCGGTATTGTAACAAAAAAGAGGCTTAAAACATAAAGTAAATAATTTTTATAAAAGATAAAATGAGAAATAATCGTTTTCAGAGTGCTCCAGCTACCATTTTCAGTGCAACTTTTTAAAACAAATACTTGTAGTCACTTTTATAGAATATATATACGTATCTTATACAAATTTTGAGGCCTCTACAAATAGCACACCTTGCACAATCTCGTATACTGATCTGTTTATGATTACACATAACGTTTTTACAGAAAAAAACCGCTATTGCTCAGAGCTACTGTTTACCACTACTAAGCACTGCTACAGTTAATTTTTCCAAACACACCATACATTTAAAAAAAAAGTCAAATTTCTTGACACTTAAAAAATGAGTAACTTTGTTTTAAAGAATACTTTTACTAAAATTCAATACAATATATTACTATTTTATTTTAGTAGGTGTTTAAAAGTTAACTAATAAACTTTTTTCATTCACACTCACTCTACAATTAAATACACATATACAAACCATTATGTGCCGGTAATCGTCTATATCATAAGTCTATATATTACCAACGAGCTTTTCATTTTTTACCGATCTAGGTAACCAACTTATTTTATTACTGATATAATCATTGAAACTTTTAAATTTGTGACGATATAGTCAATATCACCTCATGCTACCGGTTGAAACTAGAAAATGACTAGCACGTCATTTTTTTATTCCTTTTTTACTTAGTTGGAAATACCACCTCATGTTTGACTTCTTCGACTCATGCCATGTATTTTATCCACCTAACTATATAACAGAGTAGTTGGGAAAAAGTTTGACTAAAATTGACCAAGTTTAACCACCACCTTCTTCAATTAGTATTCCGGCGACCATCTTCGTCTCTAACGAGTTTTTCGGCAACCACTATCTTATCTGACGAGTATTCCGACGGGTTCAATGAGTGGGTTTGTTGGGTTCAGGGTTAGTTTGGTTAGACCTTTGGGTTCAGGTTAGAGTCCATTTATGATACTTCAGATTCAGTGTTATAACTAGTTTCAGAGACTCGGGTTCAAGGTCTCATTTATCTAAATACTAATTTATTAATCAGTTCCTCATTATACTGCTCCCATAACTATAAGAACCAAATACCCACTTTCATTCATCATAAACTTTTTTATCATTACACTCAAAAACACTGAACAACCTATATACTAAATTTTATACCCAATTTGGTCAGTTCTTTATCTTTGAATAAAAAACACTATGTGCTATCCAAACTTGAGAACTTTAGTCTTGATAACCACCGACACCACAGCCGCTGGATTTAAGGTTATGTTTTCGTAGATGACAGGTGATTAGGATTTTGATTCATGGTATTTCTTGATTTGTGATGGTGGTTGATTTAGAGTTAGGGTTTAATGGATTGAAAACTGCCTTTAGTCGTCGTTTTGGGTTTCTTGGGTAGTGGTGATGATTTTTGTAGATCTGAAAATTTGAGTTTCTTGAATTGAGATCTGTTTTGGTTGTGGGATGTGGTTTTTTTATTGTAGTTGGGTTTTGTTTGTAATGATTTTCTTGATCGAACATAGATTGTGGTATTTTTGTGATGATTGTTGTTGATGAATACTGAGTTTGGGTTTTGGTACAAGGATCTGGGTTGTTTAGAATATGGGTTGAGTTTTTTGTTTTAGGGTGATGAAGAATAATTTTTGTTTATAAATTAATAAAAATATAAGAAAATAAATGTCAGTGGAAATCTAAGAAATAAATGTCTATATGAAAATTTAAAATAATTATTTATCTATTTGAAAAATTGGCAGGTTATATTGACTATATCGGCACAAATTAGTCGGTTTCAAAACATAGATTGGCAATAAAATAAGTTGGTTACCGAAAACGGTAAAAACTAAAAAGTTCGTTGGTAATATATATAAACTTAACCCTTAACTATTTATTAATCATGTGTTTTTAACTATCATTAAATAACTTATTGGTAATAACTAAAGTACTTAACCTCCTTATAACATGTTTTGGGTTCAAAATTTACAAGTTACAAAGTTAGCGAGAGAAAGAACGGAAACAACCACGGGGATACGTTGTTGTGTTTACATTTGGATCAAAAACTTATTCGCTATAAATAAAGTGAAACCTAGCTTCTTAATTTTTCCTAGTTGGTACGACTACATTACTGATTGGAAAGTCTTTATGATACTTAATTTTGGCGCCAAAAACTACAAGTAAAACTTGAGGTGGTTACTGAAAGTGCAACAAAGCCACAATACTACTCCGAGTAATACGTTTATTAGGCTTTGTCTATTTAAGTTCACCTAAATTTACATATTGCTTAATTTTTGATAAAACAAAAGGTTAAATGAAGAAAAATACAAGTGAGTGATGTTAATATGAGGGCGTCATAACTCAAAAATATATTTCCTTAATGTTTTATAGCAAAATAGAAAATTGACAACATAGATTAGTGATATTAAACCATAACTTATAAAATAAAAAAGGGATTTTCCAAGTGTTGTTTAAGCTTAACTTAATTAAAAAAAAACATTATAAAATATGTACTCACTATATGTTTAATACAGTAAGAAGTACTTGTGTCTCATAGTACGTAATCTTTATATATAATAAAAGAACAACTTTTTGAATGGCATCACCTCTCATATATGACGTCATATATTAACGTCATTATCACACTTGGCATTATTTCCGAAAATATAGCTAATCTACAAAACTTATTCTTCCCATCTTTATTTACTCTGATTTTCATCTCCATCTCAAATTTAATCGGATCTGTATATCCAATTTTATATTTTACAATTTCATTCAATGAACAATTTAATCTTTTATCTTCAATTTAATTCATTATAATTCAAGATCTGTTTCCAGTTTTCGATATTTGAGGTATGAGTTCGATATTTAATCTTCAATTCATTAGGTTATTAGATTTTATTGATGATTAATTTGGTTTAATCATGCTTTTACTGATTTCATTTTAGTAACTGTTTCTTTTTGTTTCTAATTATGAAATTCTGTCATAAATAGTTTTTGTTAATTAAAGTATGTTTAATTGTGTAATAAATAATTCTGTCATTTTAGTTCCTAATTTGCAATATGATTATATGGTAAGCTGTATAACAACATCATGGTTAAGTGTCATCGACAAGATCTATGTCCCTAGTTAAACACAGAAGTTGTATTAACATGTTAACAAAGGTGTTGCAAACTTTCTCATTTTCTAATTAAGTATTGGATTAATTACTTTTTGGGTGGTAAATTTACATCATATAATGGGTGTGACTATGAACAATATTAGCATCGTACCTTTTTGGGTGGTATACTATAATCACCTTTCTTGAAAAATCATTTTTGAAAGCTAACATTCTATGCTCGTCAGTTATCGAGATAGCGGATGAACCATTGATACATGTGAGTGAAATGAAAAAGAAGATAGAAACTCTAGCAAGGATCACTACCATATTGAAAGATGTTATTCAGAATAAGGTAATGCAATGTCTTCTTAAAATTTTAATTAAAAATTTTGTTGCCTCCTTAGGCATCTGTAAATGCGAGCCTAAACCCATTGTTTAGAAGCTTTTTGAGCTAAGTTACCTGTTGAAGTTGTAGTTTATGATAAACTAAATAAAGCCCCTTTAGAAACTTTGATTGGCTACTGTACTAAAATCAGATCATTGTAAAACCCACGGGCTGCATTTATCATGATAGTTGTGTTTGTAGCTTCTTCATTATTCTTTATTTGATTTTCAGGACCGAATTAGAGCACGTCTCCAACAGCCATATGTGTCAGATTGTATTCCTTAGAAGCAAAATATCAGGTTAGTTGTCAGATTTGCAGAGTGGCGAATGCTATTAAATTTTGAACAGATGATTGCGTGAATATGGATTGTATAAGCTCTCCTTCAGTTTGTTACGAAACATAAATGGTCATATAGATTCATGTGCTTTTGTTAGTTTCACATCATACATGTCTTCATTCTATGAGCTCTCTATGTTAGCATTCACATATTATACATATTATCATGCTTACAGTTTTTCATGTGGGATTTACAGAAACCATTCTCTGAACTATTGATGAAGGCTGCTATGCTACCATTAAAAAGGAAACATAATCATTAACCAAAATGTATAGATGCTATTCTACCAAAATGGTTCACAATTCTGAATATATGACCTCTTTAACCATATTGTAATGCTCTCTTTGTTCACATTCACATATTATACTTATTATTAATATGCTTAATTTTTGTCTTGTATATTAATAGATTTTGTTATATTCAATACGTTAGATTATATCGCAGGCAATAGTTTTTGAAACCATGTTTAACATATTTGTGATTTATAATCCATTAGAAAGTTGGTGGTTCAATTGAAACCATTTTGACCCATCTCAGAAAGTTATCCATTTCTGGCCATTATATTTTCAGAATATAGGAGCTTCCACTCCTCGTCACTAACATGTTTACTTATCTTAAGCGCTTCATAGATGTACACGCTGTGAAGATTTACTGATAACATGATAACATTTACTTAAGTGTAGTTTAGTCATCATGTTGTTCTATTTGCCATATGTTTAAGACTACTAACAGTGGAGTCATATTTCATTATGGTGCATAGTGTTTAGATTTTGATGTCTATGCCATGTAATGTTGTTTTTACCTTTATATCAATGGTATCATGTGTCATCTCGACGATGATACAACTTTATATGGGTTTGCCTTTTGTCGATTATGTAGCCTTGCAGTTATCTTATCAAACATGTGTTTTTGTCAATCTAACAATTTTCATTGTTTAATCTTTTTTTATTCAGAATTTACATCTATCTATTTTTTTAATACACTTATTTTTAATTCCCTTTCCTAATCATTAACCATGGGTTTTACGCGAATGAGGATGCGATCGCGCATGTAAGTCTGTTCCGTCGTTACGGCCATGTACGCATGTCTCAGCTGCCTTGTTGGTTTATTACTATTGGTGAAAGTTTGAAGATCCCTGCCCTATATCATTCTTCATCCTAAAACTTGGTTAAACTCGAATGAGAATGTGATCGAACACACATGTCTATTTCGTCGTTACGGCCATGTATGTGTGCTTCAGCTGCCATGTTGGTGTGGTACTTTTGGTGAAAGATTGTAGAATGATCAACCCTAAACCTTATAATAAAAACCCTTTTTACCTTTATAAACTTGTTACTCCTTAGCTCTAGTGGTAGAGATGTGTATCCTTGCCAAGCTTATGATAGAATACTCGTCACGACCGAGCAATTAAGCGAATTAGTTACATGTTACCACATAGATTAGTTGAGTGATTTGAGTGTTTTCATCTTCCTATTTCGTGAGGTGTTTGGTTGTGTACTTGTAATAGATCAAATAAATGCTAAACAAAAAAAATCCTTAGGGATACATTTTCATAAACTTGTAAAGGCTACTTAAGGACAAGTAGGATTTAAGTGGGGGGATATTTGATGACATCAAATAACGTCACTTTTATAGCATCATTTATCACATGTAATTAACCCATTTTGTATAATTATTGCAAAGAATTGTTACTTAATCGTTTGTATTTGAGAATTGTAGTAATTATGGAGTACTTGGTGAAAGTTAACAAAAAGGCATGCATTCTGGAGCTTAAACGAAGATATTTGAAGATTACTGTTCTAACACCCAATACGCCGTATCCATCAAGGAAGATACGACATATATGTGCCTACACTTCACAAAAGGCCACGAAGGAAACCAGATCCAATACGCCGTATCCAGGACTGACTAATACGCCGTATTCAAGCCATATGGAAATAAAATATTCTAGAAGATATCGAACGTGGTCCCTACTCCAAGAAATCCCTAATACACCGTATCGACCTTTTTCCTGACCTTATAAATAGAAAACTCAAAAACGAAGTGTGCAAAAATCATATATTCAATACCTAAACCATAAAAGTCAATTTTCAGAGGAGAATAAGAGCAGAAGAGGTCTTGCAACGTGATTAACTCTATAGGAAACAACTTGTAATCTCCTATACTCTTGTAATCATTCAGTTTTTGGTATCATTCATTAATTCAGTTAGTTTACCTTGGCTAAATTATTACTCTTGTATTGATTATGACGTTTAAAGGCTAATACCTTCGGGTATTAGCCATTATTATGAAGATATGAATGTTTGGTTTGTTTTTCTCAATTGCTTAATTTATCGTTGATTGCTTGTTTATGTTTATCAATTTATACTTGTTTATGTTCTTTTATATGCGACCTGTCATTCAACTGGATCTAGTGATATGGACCAAGTAATCTAGATGTTGGTATAGCTCTCCATATAGTGATTTATACATCTAGACTAATAGGATCACAAATAACGACCTATCTTTGCCCTTAGATTGTGAGCTTAGTTGGACCGGCAGGTGACCCAGGGATCAACGAGTACGTTCTCAGTTAATTGGTAAAGACTTGGTTGGTGGACTACTAATGTATGAATTACCATTAAGCAGTAAGTGGGTAAAGTCTCCATGAGCTAGGGTTTAACAAGATCACCATTGCTTTAATCCCTAAGATAGATTATAATCAGCAAATAAGGATGCTTTATGCGGATGCGTTTAATTATGACAGAATTCTACGTGTCTAGGTTTAAGGAAGAAGTATCGCCTTAATCTTAAGAATGATATGCCGCTTCGAGATAAGTAATCATTGCACTAAATAAACAAACCTACGTTTTGATTAGATTAATAATGGTTAATACAGTTTTTTAATATTTGGCTCGACCGCTCTTTTATCTTCTGTTAATTTGCTTGCGTGTGTCTTAGTGTCTTAAGTTGATTTTAGTCACCACAAAACCTGTGCCAGTCTCTCAGGCTGAAAACCCCCTTATCCGTTAGATGTAGGATTAACATAGGTTTATCATAGGTTTAACATAGAATATAATTAACTTAGTTTAGATAACCAAAATACTAATAGATTGAAAGATTGCTTCTCGTTCTTAGTGATCGACACCCTACTTACCAAGAAACTACCACCGATCGGGTACACTGCCCGTTAAAATATTGTTTTTGGTTAAGTCGGCAAAATATAAATTTGAAACTTGAAATCATAAAATTAACACCACACAACGACACAATCAAGCGGATATGAGTTTAATTTAATTTATTTATTTTTATGATCAGTGGCGTCTGTGAGTTTACGAAGGCCCTGTGCAGAATTCGGTCTTGTAACAAAAAAGGGGCTTAAAACATAAAGTAAATAATTTTTTAAAAAGATAAAATGAGAAATAAACGTTTTCAGAGTGCTTCAGCTATCATTTTCAGTGCAACTTTTTAAATCAAATACTTGTAGTCACTTTTATAGAATATATATACGTATCTTACACAAATTTTAAGGCCTCTACAATTTGGAGGCCCTGTGCGACAGCACACCTTGCACAATCTCGTATACGGCTCTGTTTATGATTACACATAACGTTTTTACAGAAAAAAACTGCTATTGCTCACAACTACTGTTTACCACTACTAAGCACTGCTACAATTATTTTTTCCAAACACACCATACATTTTTTTTTAAAAGTCAAATTTCTTGAAACTTAAAAAATGAGTAACTTTGTTTTAAAGAATACTTTTACTAAAAGTCAATACAATATATTACTATTTTATTTCAGTAGATGTTTAAAATTTAACTATTAAACTTTTTTCATTCACAGTCACTCTACAATTAAATACACATATACAAACCGTTATGTGCCGGTAATCGTCTATATCATAAGTCTATATATTACAAACGAACTTTTCATTTTTTACTGATCTAGGTAACCAACTTGATCGTATTAGGGCTTAGCGTCTTCTTTATCTCATTCGTAAGTACCGCAAGTGAATGGTTTAAAAAATATTGTATTGGCTCAGTTACTACTTAGGAAATTTTGGTAGAAAAGTTCATTCAAAAATTCTACCAACTTTCTAATGACAACGAAGAGATGGAAACTGATGAAGATGATGACCCCGACGATATTGCTGAAATCTTTAAGATCGAAGACAACTTATTTGACTTTAAGACACCCTTGTGTAAAGCATTCAATGAATTCAACTACCACCTTAAAATTGACACGGATCTGTTTACTTTCAATTTCCAAGGAATCAAGACTTACGAGGAGTATGAGTTGAATAATAATATGACAGGATATCTTGAGGAACCATGGTCCAGAAATGGGTAACCATATCAACTGAGTGATCAAATAGTGAAACCATATCATTTTTAATAATTGGAAAGACTAAGGCCACGTGTTGTTCAGATATAATTTGTTTCTGTAATGGTGGAAAACTACCCGGGATGGTTCGAGTCAGATGTATAAGTTATTTTCAAGATCACAAATGGTATGATGAGTTGACTGATAGAAAGCTGAAAGAAGATGCTTTAATGCATAAGGCCATATTTGAAGAATCATAGGAGGATGCAATTCCCGAAGTAATGAAATTATGCGCATGGTTGAAAAGTAGTTTTGAGAACTTCCACGAGCTAGATTATGATGTATTAGTAAAACTGGAAGAATATTAGTGGAAGGTAAATGCTTATGAAAACACCGCATTCGCTCGATGGGAAAATCACGGCCAGGGACCGTATGCGAATGCCATAACTAAAAAGGATTATGATCCATATCTTGATATTAACCGTATCTTTGGTAGGAATTATAAAGAAAACAACACCGGTAATATTCAAAGAATCATAAAAAGGACATCATGAAACCATCCAACTACAATATTAGAAGATTCGAGATGATAAATACTCATTTGATGCTGATGATGAGTATATTGCCATTAAAGAACGCGAGCACTCGGACCACTCAAGAACCAACGTTGATGCATGTCAAAGCTTATCGAGAACTTTTTTGAATTATGGATGAGGGATGGATCATGACCAAGGCAAAGAAGGAGTAAAGGAAGCTGAAGAAAAAGTCTAACTTAAAGACTAGCTAAAAGAAAAGTGCTTCCCAAGAGACAACCCAGATTGTTATTTATTTTTGTCGAGTTTGTCTTCCCAGACATCAATACGGTGTATCCGCTCTATACCATACGGCGTATTTAATGTCTAGACGTTATCAGTCCTTTATTTTTATGCACTTTAAAAAAATTATTGTTAGTTCTGTCAATACGGCGTATTCATGCACATGATATGGCGTATTCGACAGACTGACTCATATTTAAATACTTTTACAGTTTTTTCTCAATACAGCGTATATCATCGATTAAGATACGGCATATTGGTCTCATGTACAGTTTGTTTAGTTTATTTATAATTAACTGTAGGTACCGAGATAGCATTTTGCATGTTTTTCCTATATTTTGCACAGGACCTCGCTGCAAAGAAATCGACAAAGTTGGTGAAGTATCGATTATCTAGAATCCTGTGTGTTGTAGTCATGCTGGTATCCAGACGCATTTACAACACATATTCTTGCTCTTAAACTTATCTTGGAGAATCTACCGAGCAAAATATCAGGGGAGTTTCTCATTTTAATTCTTTTAATTCCCGTTTTTAATGTTTTATCTATACAACGAGGACGTTGTATAATTTAAGCGAGGGGATGGGAATTAGAATGTATACTTGTCCTATTTTTCACATTAAAATGCTTAAATTATACTCAAATTTAATAAATTTTCAAGCATACTTTTGTGAAATTACTAGTTACATAACCCGCACACAATAACCCTTATTAGATATTGTGAGGATTTAACCTTATCCATTTCCAAATGTTTGCCCAAATTCCACAAAATATGAGTGTTCCGGTGATGTAGTAGACTTTAGAACTTGGCTTGGTATATCTATTCGAGACCATAATAATAAGTACTATAGATTTAGATGGAGTAACTTGTTTAAATTGGTAAATTTCTAGGATTACAACCAAAAAGCCTATACATATTGTTTTATTAACTAACTACACTGATTAGTTAAATCCCGTATAAACCATTTGTTTACTCTCATTATAAGAGTAAGATACCTCTAGGAAAACCTGTAGAGCCAATCCTTTAGGAATAACACCAACTGCTTGTTTCGTTACACCTTTACAGCTTAGCCTACCCTGTTAGATTAAGTCCATTTATCAGTTGCTAATTGCTTAAAGTGTAAAGTATGTATTATCACTAGTCTTATATCAATTTCTATCTTTGGTACGGTTGGAAGAAATTAGCACATATGGTCAAATGAAATGTATAAAGTAGTAAAACTCATGTATTTTACTACCATCACAATTATTGGTACTTCCGAAGAATGAAGAATCATGGAGAATAATTACCGAGTAATTAGTGACAAATAGGAATGAAAAAATGGGTGAAATACACGATATTCGTAGTTAGTGTTAAAAAAATTAGAAAAATCGCAACAAAAAAGAGGAGAAAAGTTTGAAGATAATCGTTTCGCAAAAGCTTAAACCGAAGGAATTATGTCAAGGATCGATTATTCGTTGATACGTCTTATAAGTCAACGATGTAAAGTTTTGTATAAAGTGGTAGATATCGCCACTTGTCTTGTAAAAGTATGTAAAGTATGGGATGAATGGGAAGTTAACCGTTACGGGAACGACAACTTAGGTTGTTGTTTTTAATCAATGATCAAGACGTTTGTGTAAATAGTTGTGTCTTTATCATGGTAACGGTCGGGAAAAAGTGTCTAGCAAGTTGTGCCTTATCTGTTTGGACTTAGTCTATTTGTTTCGTAATTTTTATTTAACAAAAATTTATTTCCCTTTCCTAATCATTAGCCTTGGGTTTTACTCGAATGAGGATGTGATCGAGTCATGCATGTTTATTCCGTCATTACGACCATGTATGTGTGATTCAGCTGCCTTGTTGGTTTATTAATTTTAGTGAAAGTTTGAAGATCCATACCCTATACCATTCTTCATCCTAACCCTTGGTTAAACTCGAATGAGGATGTGATCAAACACACATGTCTATTCTGTCGTTACGGTCATGTATGTGTGATTCAACTGCCTTGTTGGTGTGGTACTTTTGGTAAAATATTTTTAGAATGATCAACCCTAATCTTTATAATAAAAACCCATTTTACCTTTATAAACTTGTTACTCCTTTCTAGTAGTGGAGATGTGTATCCTTGCCAAGCGTATGATAGAATACTCGTCACGACCAAGCAATTGAGCGAATTAGTTACATGTTACCACATAGATTAGTTGAGTAATTTGAGTGTTTCCATCTACCTATTTCGTGAGGTGTTTAGTTGTGTACTTGTAACAGATCAAATAAATGCTTAAACTAAAAAATCCTTAGGGATACATCTTCGTAAACTTCTAAAGGCTACTTGAGGACAAGTAGGATTCATGTTGTCCCAGGATGTAGGATTCCCCTTGTTGGATCCCACATTAATAGATCAAATTTCTTAAGCTTGTTTAGGTTTAGTTATATTAGATAAATCTAACACAACTACATTAGAAACTTTTTGTGAATGTATTAAAGATTATGCGGAATCTAATCTTTAATACTAGAAGAATTCTTAATGAAACAATAACACAAGAACACAATTTAACAAACAATAAAAGCTCTAATATTATTATTGCAAATAATATGAATACTCACCTAGTATTAAGGTTACAAAACCTTGAAGCTATAACGATATCAAACTCTATGCCCTAGGACCTCCTTTTATACACCAAGGAGTCCTAGTCGATTTACAATATATTCCTAAGATATAGAATATTCTATATGATCTATTCTATAAATAACTAATACTTATCATGTAAGTAATCTTGATCTCCAATCAATATTTATCCTTTCTTCTGTCTTTATCCATTCTCTTCTAATAGTAGAAACTCTTTCAACAGTCTTAATCTTTAAGTAGTTGTAACTTTTATACTACACATTACCTTTTAATACCATCAAGTAACTTATACACCAGCAGCATTAACTGTGTACAAGCAGTAGTAACTACTTAGAATATTTTCTTCAATCTTCACCAGCAGTACTAACTTTACATTAGCAGTACTAACTTTATACTAGCAGTACTAATATATAATAACAGTAGTAACTGTGAACTAGCAGTACTAACTTTATACTAGCAACACTAACTACTTAGCATATTTTTCATTAAAGTTAATGAACAGCACTAACTTTTGCTTTATCACAGTAACATACAAACCTTAGTAGCATTAACTTCAAGAAGGCTTTAAAATCCAACAATTCACGAGGGGGATATTTGATGACAGTCAAATAACATTATATTTATAGGCATCAATATCCATGTAAAAACCATATTTATATTTTATTAGAGAAAGACTTGTTACTTAACTTGTTGTATTTGAGAATTGCAAGAATTAGGGAGTACTGTGAAGATAGCAAAAAGCACGCATTTTGGAGCTTAAACAAAAAATAAAAAAAAAAAAAAAAAAAAAAAAAAAAAAAAAAAAAAAAAAAAAAACGAAACATTTGAAAATTATTACTGTTCTGACATTCTATATGTCGAATCGGTACAAGGAAAATACGCGTATCTGATGCCTACACTTCACTAAAAGACCACAAAGAACAAGATTCAATACGCCATATCCAGAGAAGATCTATACGCCGTATTTATTATATAGTAATAAAATATTCTGGAAGATATCGAACGTGGTCCTTACTCCAAGAAACCTCTAATACGTCGTATTGACCTTAGTCAATACGTCGTATTGACCAAATTCCAGAACTTACAAATAGAAAACCTAAAAACTGGTTTTCAGTGTGCTAAATCCTATTTTTGATAACTTAACCATGAAAGTCAATTTTAAGAAGAGCAGAAGAGGTCGAGAAAAGTAATTAATTCCATAGAAAGCAACTTGTAATCTCCTATACACATGTAATCGTTCAGTTTGTGGTATCATTCGTTAACTCGGTTAGTTTACCTTGGCTAAATTATTACTCTTGTATTGATTATGGCATTTGAAGGCTAATACCTTCGGGTATTAGCCATTATTATAAATATCTGAATGTTTGGTTTTGTTTGTCTTGATTGCATAATTTATCGTTGATTGCTTTTAATTTAGTCAGTATATACTTGTATATGTGCTTATGTTGGCTACTTATCATTCAACTAGATCTAGTGTTATCAGACCAATAAACTAGATGCCAGATTGGCTCTCCATATAGTGATTTATACATCTAAGACCAATAGGATCATGAATAATAACCTATCTTTTCCTTTTAGATTGGACTTAGTTTGGACTGGCAGGTGACCCTTAGGATCAATGAGTACGTTCTCAATTAATTGGTAAAGACTTGGTTAGTGAACTACTAGTGAATGAATTTCCTTTAAGCAGTAAGTGGGTAAAGTCTCTATGAGCTAGGGTTTAACAAGATCACCATTGCTTTAATCCCTAAGATAGATTAAATTAAGGTCAAATAAGAATACTTTATGCTGGAATACATTTAATTAATAAAGAATTTCTTCGATCTAAGTCCTTATGAAAAAGTAACGCCAAAGTCTTAAGATGATATGTCGCCACGAGATAAGTAATCATTGCACCAAATAAATAAACCAACGTTCTAATTGGATTAATAATGGTTAATACAATTTTCTTATATTTGGTTAGACCGCTCTTTTATCTTCTGTTAATTTACTTACGTGTGTTATTGTGTCTTAAATTGATTTTAGTCACCACAAAACCCGTGCCAGTCTCTCAGGCTGAAAACCCCATTATCCGTTAGAAATAGGATTAACATAGGTTTAGCATAGGTTTAACATAGAATAGAATTAACTTAGTTTAGATAACCAAAATATTAATAAATTGAAAGATTGTTTCTCGCTCTTAGTGATCGACACCCTACTTACCATAAAACTCCCATCTGACCGGGTACATTGCCCGTTAATGTGTTGTTTTTGGTAAAGTCGGCAAAATATAAATTTAAATTTTGAAACATATATTACAACCACACAATGATACATCAACTCCTTTCTTTCAGGACTGACCAACATCAAACTACTGCCTGAGCCATCGGAGCTTGAGGCTCCGTCTGTGTATAGCTGCCACGTGTCTTTTGACTTTGATTCTTTGTTTTGTATTTCACATTTCTCGGTCTCTTTATCTTCAACTTCTACGAAGGGCATTTCAGCCAAGAAATCTGCTAACACCTGTCCTTTGATAAAGTTATGCCCCAACTTAGCCCCCAAGTGTTTGAAACACTATAAATACCCCCTTTTGTGCCAGGGAACTTCATATATTCTCACACACATCAATCTATTTCGTTTATACCACTTAGAATATGGATTTTTGGTGATAAAGGCTTGACAAACCTTTGATCCAAACCACCCATGGTAACACAATCATGACAACAAGTAAAATCAAAGTTAGGAGAAGTTCTTGAGGAATTTGGTTGAACTTGCTTGTAGTTCATTAATATTCCTAGGTTTTAGTCCATCCAAGGAAGTAGTAGTGAAGTTTAATTCGAAGCTATAAGCTATAGTGTCATAATTGTTCATAGTTTCCGGGTTTACTTTGAATATAATAAAGTTTTCGTTGGGAAAACTTGTGAAATCATCAAACATTTGCTCTTGAAGTTGGTATAAATCTTGTTTATCTTTTGAATATGATCTTCATTGTATTCATGATGAATGTTATGTGTTTTGTTACTTGTTTGATTATGGAGTAGTCGCTTAATGTTTTTCGTTTAGGCATAATGTGATCTTTGATATGATGTGTTTGGATACGTGTTTACTGTTTTTTATAATAATATAGGCTGAAAGGGTTCTTTTATATATGTGTTCTATCATTTCAAAATATATATTGGTTATAATAACTTATAAAGGCCAAAAGGATGTGTAACTTGTGTTATCTTGCTCTCTAAACTTATAAACACTATCCTAAACATGTCATTCTCTTAATGATCATTGCCTAAACAAACATGCTTTAATTCTTTGCTTGAATCATCCTTTTATTGCTTTCTTTACAATATTCGTTATATACACATTATGGTTAATTTGATCCATGACAATCATATTGACCTTAGCACCTTTATAACAATCTGTGAAAACTTTAATTCCCATGGAATGACCTGGACTTACCTTAAGCTATACTATAAACGAAAGGGTATACTAGCCCGAGTGTTGTGTTTTTAGTAAAAATTAGTATTTCTAGCATTATAAATTTAAGACTTGTAAAACACACATCAAGTTTTTTGCGCCGTTGCCGAGGATCGAACCCGAGTCACCCGCGCGACAGGCGGGAATACTTACCACTATACTACAACGACAAGCAAACACACATCCCTGGCAACGGCGCCAAAAACTTGATGTGTATTTTTACAAGCTTTAAATTTATAATACTAGAAATACCGATTTTGACTAAAAACATAACACGGACAATATACCCTTTAGTATGTAATATAGCTTAGGTAAGTCCATGTTATTTCATGATATTTGTAGCAATTCACATATTGTTTATCAAGTAACAAACTTAATTGATTGTCACAGATCAATTAGCCAAAACGTGTGTAAAGAAAATAAGAAACAAGGCATGATCCACATAACATAATAGATAGAGATAGAGCAAGACTTTATATAAATAAAGCATACAAGTCATATATGACGGGTAATCATAATAATAAGCATATCTACCAATGATAACATAGAATCTTTTCGGCCTAAATACTACTTCATCACGAGTGCATTAGGAATGGTTTATATCAAATATGCATACATATGAATTCCTCCCAACCCTGTTAGTTAACATAAGGAAGGGTCTTAAACATTATTCCACTTATGTTGTTTATCAATTTACCACACAATTCTCACAAGTATGATATTGACATGCCATAGACAAACAGTTCAAAATACATCAAGACAATTAGCCCTTTCGGCCTATTTTAATTGCAATGATATACCAAAAGATAAAAAATGATCCAAGCAAAGATAACATCGAATTCATAATCATATATATATTCATATGTTATAGCAAAATCATCCAAATATCATATCATGTTTCACATATGAGAACAAAGTACCAAAACTTATAAAGTCCCTGTTGGCAATCCCTCTCCATTCCAAAAGCACTATCGATGGCTGAGATGTCTCCAAGAAGCTAAAAAGAAATCAAAAGGTGGGATTTGCTTTACTAGATTAACCTCAACAACTTGCACACTTGTGTTTTATCTCTCCAATGAAGCACAAGCTACAAGTCACGACTTTCGGCTATAATAGAGCCTTTTGTAAGCCTTTGAAACGAGGAGATTCTAGTCTTAGTTTTTAATTTAACTTAGTTATTTTCAAGTTATTACAGTTTTTACTTTCAGCTTGTTCCACTTTCAAGTTTATGCAAGTTTGAGGTTTTAAAGCACTTTATAATCCAAGTGGGTTTAGTTTTTTAATTGGAGTTGTTTCGTGTTCAAGGCTCTCATATGCTTGGTTTAGGAACTGTTTTAACTAAGGAAACGTAAAAGGTTAAGTAGTTAAGATATTATCACACCAATCATCTCAAATATACTCAGTTATGTTATGGATGATAAGCCTGTTCTGGATGGGCTTATGGACTCTCACTAGCTTGCTTATGCAAAGCTCGAGCTTGTAGATTCATGTTTGACCTGTTTAGAGCAAGGGTTTTGTAAGTCAATCTCTTTTTCTTATTATTCTTACTTTCAGCAGAACTGCTTGTTATAAGTTAACACTGCTAGGCAGAATCAACCTATTTAAGTGCTTATTCTTAATTAAAATTGCTTATAAGTATCTTTATTTTGTTGATAGGATAATTGTTTGTTAATTAATTTGAGAAAAAAAAATGATTTTGAAGGGTACTGTTAGTTGAAAATTACCTTCAACAATATTTTTTTTCTAAATAATCTAAAAAACAGATTATCTATAACAAAATAAGATACTTATAAGCAATTTTAATTAAGAATTAAGCACTTAAATAGGTGATTTGGCCTAGCAGTGTTAACTTATAACAAGCAGTTCTGCTGAAAGTAAGAATAATAAGAAAAAAGAGATAGACTTACAAAACCCTTGCTCTAAACAGGGTCAAACAATGAATCTACAAGCTCTGCTTGGATAAAGCAGCTTAGGGAGAGTCCATAAGCCATCCGAATGGCTTATCTTCCATAACATAAGTGAGGTATATTTGAGAGTGATTGGTGTGAAATTTTTATCTATTAAACTCTTTTAAGTTCACTTAGTTAAAACAGTTTTAAACAAGCTGTTATTGAGAGCTTTTTGAACACGAAACAACTCAATTAAGAAACTTAAACACTTGGGATTATTAAAGTGACTTTAAAACTCAAACTTGCATATTAAATCTTGAAAATGTGTAACAAGCTGAAAGTAAAAACTGTAAATAACTTGAAAATAAGCTAAGTTAAATTAAAAACTAAGAACTAGATTCTCCTCGTTCTCAAAGGCTTACAAAAGGCTCTATTTATAGCCGAAGTCTTGGACTTGTAGCTTGTGCTTCTTTGGAGAGATAAAACCAAGTGTGCTAGTTGTGTGAGGTGAATCTAGAGCAAATCCCAGCCTTTGATTTCTTTTTAGCTTCTTTTGGGAGGAATTTCTCAGCCATCGAAGTGCTTTTGGAATGGGAGAGGATTGCACCAACATGGACTTTATAAGCATATATATAAAAAGTAGGGTGGGATATGAAAATGTTTGGTAGGAAGTTGAGTGATTTTTGCAGGTAAGAAAGTCTGGGAGGCAAACAGGATGCGGGCTGGTTTTGGAATTGGGGGAAGAAAGAAAAGTTTATGACAAGTTGGGTTTGACAGAGAGAGGTTGGAAGATGATTAGGGAATGTTTGGTTTGTGTACAAGAAAAGCCCCTCCACATCTTTCTTCTTTTCATTCTCTTTTTCCCTTTCTTTTCTTTTATAAATGAAAGATTTTCCAAATTGGCATAATTCAGCCTCCTGCTTTGTTTCCTTAATAGTATAACTTAGGGGTTGTGATTTTTGACCCCTCAAGTTATATTTTTCTTTGCTTTTTCTTCTCGGAGTTGACTTGACTTTGATTGGGCTTCGTCTTCACACACTTTTCCATCCCGTGTCTGGTTTTGTCGCTTTTTGCTTGGTTTTTCGTCTTTTTGTGGAATATTCGTTCCTGCACAGCACAATGTGCCAAAACATGCATATATTTGGCATTTTAGTCCGTTTTTGGTTATTTTAGCTAGTTAATAGTTTGTTTTTTTTTGTATGGGCTTATGTGTTGGGCCTCATGTTTAAAGTTTTTTTTTGTATATGATGGTTTTTTTTAATATAATTTTATGGGATTTCGGTAAATATGTGTCATATATTTGGGCTTATGGTTTTTGGTGTTTTTAAATACAGTTGTAAATGACAAAAAAGATTATGTTCAATGGCAAAAAAGTATACGTAAATGACACAAACATTGACTAAGTATTAAAATAAAAATAAAAAATAAAAAAACCCAAATGGGCCGGCCCAAACTGGGAGCCCAAAAAAAAGGCCACTGTAGCATGCTAGTCAAAGTGACGTCGTTTTATTCCGTCTTGAGTGTGTGTGTGTATATATATATATATATATATATATATATATATATATATATATATATATATATATATAGTGTAACTTTATTTTCAGCACCAATTTAAGTGCGAAAAACACTGTGATCAACGTTGATGAGTTGATAAATGGTAAAACCAAAACTAGTTTAAGGGTAATTAGGGGATATCATAATTATACTCTTTTTAAAACCATCCATTTTTTCACAGGGATTTAATGATTTGCTTAAACCTAAAAAAAAAAATATCGCCTCCTTCTCTAATACTTCTGCTGCCGTTTTAAAGTTGAAAAACTAGAACTAGATCCCTCTCCTCAAACAAATACTATATATACATTTGCTATATTTCAGATCAATTCGAATTCATTTCGTATCAATCAAACTGTGATCTATTGATCAGACACTTAATCAATGTAAATTCCGTTTCTTGATGGTTCATCCCCGTCGTGTATGCCGACGAGGATACAGAGGAGATTGTCGGAAACAAAGACTTTGTATTCTACCGTTAAAGAAATTGAAGACACGAAAAATCAGTCCTCGTGGTGAGTCGCTGCATTTTTATCACAAATACAAGGTTAGTTTTATTTAGATGTTGTAATTGTTTTTGATATTGTGATGTTTTTAACATTGGTAGTATTTTGAAATTGTTTTAGATTACATAGTATGAATGTTAAGATTGTTTCAGATTTGAATATGATTAGCATGTTAATAAGTATTTGCATGTGTAGATGAATTAGATAGAGTAGGATATATGGTGTCATTTACAAGTATGTCAAAAAGTCTAATATTTTTGCAACTAAACATCATGATCACACTTAGTTTATATACATGTATACTCTTATAATTGACATTATCATTGGTTCGTATGACCAAATGGAACTTAAATCATGGTCACAGTTATATATAGTTTAATATCTTTGCAACTAAAAAACATGATAATCCAATGCATACCAAAAAACGCACATATAGACTTTGTTGTAAAACAAACTGAACAAGTGGTTATTTTTTTATGTTCGTTTTGTAATCCGATACCGTACCAAGTATTATGAAGCGGTACCGTTTCGGATCAATACCGGTATGGTTCCGGTGTACGCCCGTTTTTCTAGTACTCACGCTCATCCGTATTACAAACAGATACAATGTTCAAATATAGGTTTATATAAAGAATATGTGTGGTTTATTTCATATGAATCGGATTTGAGGAATCCGTGTGTACGAGTGACAATGCATATATGTTTTATGAGTGTGCATCTATGTTTTATGAGTGTGAATATATGTTTTATGAATCCGTGTGTACGAGTGTGTGTGTGAGAGTGTTGGTGCATATATGTTTTATATGTTTTACGAGTGCGCATACATGTTTTATGCGTGTGCGTTTCTTATGTTCATGGCAAGATTTCATTATTTCTTTTCTTCCTTTGATGACCTGTAGTGTTATGAAATATCTTTTTCTTTGTGATTCTATTCCAATAAAGATTAATGTTGCTAACTTTTATACTTTTCTAATTTGTATCAGGTGTAATCGAATTAAAAGAATGATGACAACAACGAGTGTTCTTATTTGTCCGCCTTCTGAAAATGTTGAATATAACGAGTGTGCACATATGTCCAACTTTTGAAACAGTTATGACTACGAGTTTGCATATACGTCCGACTTCTAAAATGTTGATAACAATGAGGGTGCACATATGTCCGTTTGCGATAAATATCAATATGCGCGGGTATAAATCGATTAAATTCATGTATTTTTTGCTTTTTAGAAATTTGTAATTTAATGTTATTTCAATTTATATCGAGTTTTGTGTATTACATTTATGTTTTTGGTTTTCTTATAAATTTACATTATTTTAAAAAACATATATGCATCATCCTATTTGAAAAACATGCGTGTTCAAAAAATTATTCTAAAAATTAAATAAAAAAATTAAAAAACATGCATGTCGAAAAATATATTCTAAAAATTAAATAGAAAAATTATTTTCTAAAAACATATATGCAACTCTCTTTTTTCAAACATGCAAAGTGAAATATAAAAACTAAAAAAAATATTTTTTAATTTCGAAAACTAAAAAAGTTTCTTAAAAAAGTAATTTAAAAAAAATTAAGGTATTAAAAAGCAGGATTCATTTAAAAAATCAAAAATAATATAAAAATGTTGTTTACCATTATACTCTTTTGGATTAAATAAAAATATATAATATTTCAAAAATTATGATTGGTCTAGAGGAGTTCTCGTAGTTCTCACACTATATATATATATATATATATATATATAGTGTGAGGTTATTTTCAGAACCAAATAAATGTATAGAACTGCGAGAACCAATCTTCACCATCTATTTTTTTATCAATGGCTATCGGGACTTGTGTAGGGGCCTTGTAATAGTCTTCATACTACCTTACTTGTGCGTTGCCTTAACGGAATATTAAATAGACGGCGGGTTCGTGTAATCCGTTCATGACCTAGGAAATACTTACACATATCATCACAAGTGTGACAAGGCAATAGGATTAGGAAAAGCAATCTGGTAAGTAGTGCATGATTAAGTAAATACATTTAATTATCATAAAGTTATCACCAGTATATTGGATATTAGTTTAGTAATTAGTTAAACAAACCAACCTCTCAAACCATAGATTTACCTGCTTTCATAAAATACAAAAACACAAAAATAATTTTCTCTCAACCCCTAGAATTCTGTTAGACCGTGATCAAGCCTTCCCAACCTATTCCCCTAGAGAACAATAACAACCCCCGAGTCTTGCTTATACTACTATAATGGTTAGGTGCTATGCCTAGGGAGTTGTAAAACTTCGTGTAGAAGTCATACGACGACCGCATCAAGTTTTTGGCGTCGCTGGGTATGGAAAAGTTAGGTTTTGATCATAGTTTAACTTAGTTTTACTCACTTGAATCCTTTCAAGTGAGACTTTAATTCCGTATATTAGCTTTCTCGTAGTCTATATTTTCTTTGTGTTAATTGTTTCATAATCCATTCTCGTCAACCATCATGGGAGATGAGAATCCTATTCGTACCTTTGAAGATTACTCCAAACCTAGCCACGAAGGCTACAGGAATACCATTGAGCTCCCCTTAGGGAATAACGTGGTACCTCTTTGATCCGACACCATCCGGTTTGTGCAAAACGGATGCTCATTCCACGGATTTCGGTCCGAGGATCCAAACCAACACCTCAAGGATTTCATAAAACTTGTGGACTCACTTGACCTTAACGGTGAAAACAGGGAAAGAACGAGCCTGCGTTTATTTCAATTTTCCCTTGGTGATCAAGCTAGCAATTGGCTTGAACGTCTTCCAGCAGGATCCATCACCACATGGGAGGATCTTACTACTCATTTCCTTGCTCAATTTCTTCCACTAGGAAGGACTGCAAAACTCTGCAATGATATCCTGATGTTCCAACAACATCATGGAGAATCTCTATCTGAAGCATGGACTCGTTTCAAGGACTTACTCCAAAAAGTCCCTCATCATGGCATTGATCGTTGGCTTCAGATCTAAATTTTTTATGATCATGTCTCCTTTCATCTTAAGTGCGAGATTGACCGTGTCGCCAGCGACAAACCCCGCGTTAAGAATGCCGACGAATCTTGGGAAATCATTGAGAACCTCGCCCTCTATGACTATGAGAGTTGAAATGACACAAAAGAATTCGTCAAACCGGTCAAGGCTATTTCTACACCTCAAAGCACCTCAAAAACACCTGACCGAAGACTTCGTGAGCTCGAAGACCAGATTAACTTCTTAGCAAAAGGATCACGACCGACACCCAGACCGAGCTCAACACATCTCCCTCAAGCTTACGCCGAAGCAGTCTATTCAAACCCTCGTCTGCAAAACCAAAATGAACCACCGAAGCAGAACCCCTTCACTTTTCGTGAACGAACCGGTCCAAACCCTCAACCCCAAGCATTAGGAACCAGTTTCGAGGCTCGAGTACAGGACTACATGGAAGCACATACTGAACGAATGGAGAGATTTAAAAATGCCATTTTCAAGCAACGTGAGGAGATCAATGATAGAATGACTGAAATGTTTGGGCTTCTTAAAGAACTCACGACCAGCAGAGCTCCTGAAAAAGTATTGATAAGGGAAGAGGCTAAATTCCTCATCACCAAGAATGTAAATTCCATTTCTCTCACCAGAGGGGAGGAAGAAAGGAGTCAAAAAACTAACGTAACGACCGACGACGACTTTGAAAAACCTACCAAGACAGAAACGGAAACGCCAGTCAAGGAAGCCGAGAAGGAGGATGAAGCTGGAAACAAACCAAACAGAAAAGCTAGAAAAAAAGAAACAACCAAGGCACCTAGTTCTCAACCCGTTGAATATTACTTGAAGCATAGGATCAACGAGAAACTAATAGAGGGACTTGTGGGTAATCATAGGTTCAACGACTCCTTATCGGGAGCACGAGTCGGAAAAATAAAAGGGAATACATACAATTTATCACCTAGGGGGCCTGTTTATGAAGCAATCCTTAGAAAAAAGATAACAAGGAAAGAAGACATCGAAGGAAACTTCGAAATACCCTGTAACATAGGAGGCCTGAAACACATAAACGCCCTAGTTGACCAATGATCCGATGTAAATGTCATGCCCCTCTCTACCTACATGAAACTAACCGACGAAAGGCCTGCTGAGACAGGCATTAGACTTTCGCTAGCTAGCCACTCGTATATCTACCCTTTAGGAATAGCCGAGGACGTATTAGTTGAGGTTGTTGAGCATGTGTACCCCGTGGACTTTGTGATTTTGGACATAAAGGAAGACGAAAAGAGGTCTTCCATCTTAGGAACACCATTCCTAACAACGGCCAAGGCCGTAATTAAGTTTGACAAGGGCACCATAACTCTAAGGTCTGGAAAGAGTAAGATAAGTTTCCATAGGATACCTAAGTCCCGTTGTAAGATCGAGAGAGGAGTTAAGAACGACATAGAGCCTATAGCCCCCACTATGACTTTAAATAGGCTAGTCTTAGAATAGGAAGAAAGGATAAAACTTCACCTGGAAAGGAAGATGAAGTTCGACCAATGGAAGAGCAAAAATTTCAAAGGAAAACATCCTGCTCTTGTTAAAGTAAAAGGTGGAATGAATGATGAAGGAGAAGTCACGTAAGGACGTGTGACTTTGAGTCTAGCTACAAGACTCGTAAATAAAGAAAAGCGCTTTTTGGGAGGCAACCTAATATTTATCTTTCCCGCATTTAGGAGTGTCTTGTGTTTTAATTCTTTATTGTTTGTTTTATTATGTTTGAATTATTTTGTAATCATGCTTTGTTTGTTTATAACGTCATATTTTTTGCAATCAAATGTATTTTGCAACAAAATAAGTGTAGGGGAAATATCCAGTTTTTAAGAACCAAATTCAAACATTTAAAATAAATTGTTTAGATTAATTTACGTCAGTTTCGAGTCATATGATTATTATGATTAATTCCAGGTTTTTATGCGGTACTTTCTTCAGATTTGACTAATAAAATTGCGTGCAGGAAATTTCTCATTAAAAACGAAGAAGAAATTTTTACAGACGCTGGAGACGGCGTTCGGATTTATCCTGACGGCGTCGCGTCTCCAGCTATGTAAAAATTCAAAATTTTCAAGTATTTCTGAAAAATAAAATGTGCAATATTTAAAAATTTGTAATTCTTTTGTAAACCTGCATAAACCTATAATTATATCATTACTCTCATCCTATCTTTACTGTTTTTATAGAGTCGAAACCCTAAACTCACATTGTATATTTATCTATCCCGCCGATTTTATGCTTGGTATAGTTGTCTTTGTCTTTGATTACAGGTTATATTTGACGAGAAGAAGCTTGGAAGTTCTTAAGAAGTTTTATTGGATGATTCTTGGAGGACGATTTAACCAGTTATCGCATGTTTCTTCTCCATTAGTGAGCAAACCATGGGAGTACTAGTTTCTTTTACTTGTTTTCTTTTCCCTTTATTTGTTTTTACGGGTACTTCTATAGAACATTGGGGACAATGTTCAACTTAAGTGTACGGGGAAAATAAGCCTTCGAAACTATTTCTTCATTTGCCATTTGCTTTGTGTTGGGATCTCAGATTTGATGATTACAAAACTACATATGCACAAATAAAGAAAGATGAAACAACAAGGACTTAATGTGATAAATTAAGTTAGCTTTCTATGTAAGCTAGGTTTTCTTGTAAACCCTTTATATAAAGGGTCATAGGCATATGGTTTATAGCATCCATCATAGTTAGATCTCTCTAATGAGAGTCTAGACACACAAATAAAAAGTGTGTATTATTAGTTAGCTTATTATTTAGTTTATAGTTTATTATTAGTATGAATAAAGAAAACCTTGTTCATAACATTGATGTTCTTATTTATTCCGCTGCATATTATGTTATTCAATGTTATTATATCCTAGATGGGCAAAACAATTTTCCACAAGTGGTATCAGAGCGGGTTGCTCTTGATATCTAGGGTTTATACAAGGTTTTTGTGTCATTTTTATGAAGAAAATGATGATGGCGCAATTAAGGTTTTTATGCAAACCCTAATTCTGAATCTGTTTACAAAACAAGTTCCTGAAGGGTTTTTCGATCTGATCTTTATTAACAAAGATAACAGCAGGTTAACCAGCAGGTATTGAAGCTTCAAAGGTATCGTATTTTATTAAGAATCTAGTCTTTTTCTTGCTGGTTCTATACTTCAAAGGTTTAGATTTTGGAAGGGTTTTCAAGACCAGATTATCTACAAGAGTATATTTGTTGTTAAGGGTTGTCATACTGAATCTGTTGGTGTCCAGCAACTATAGAAGCTTTCTTTGATTCAACTCGTTTTTATATTATGATTCTTTATTGATGTCGTGACTAATCAAAACCTTCTTAGGGTTTTGAATGTTAGTGACTGTGGATTATAAAACCCTAATTTATTGAAAGAATCTTTGAGGGTTTGTTGTACAAAGTTTGCTGGAAAGACGTGTCACAACAAATTGATGGTTTTTGGTTTGAAGGATTCCGGTTGTTAGGGTTTCGCTGAAGCAAGCAACAGCAGGTATCGACAACCTTGAAGGAACAATGATTTTTCTAGGATGTTTACTGAAGCAACAGGTTGCATTTTGATTGGGAAGCTGCTGTGAATTCGTGGTTTTTGGCTACAGCTCAATGAGGTTAAAGGTTGTGATGGATCCATGTATATGTTGATTTGTATGTGGTATTTGTGTTAATACTACTGTGGTTAGCAGTTATTTCTGTGAGATGGAGGAATAAAGAGGAGATGAGCAGGTTGATTGGTGACTAAGTATTATGTTTAACATTAGGGTTTGTGGTAACCTAATATATTCTTATCATTGACCGGTTAACAAATAAAGTTGGGCCAGGATTTTGATTGGACGCTTATGGGTCTCATTCTTGGGCTGGATACTCATCTACTTAACAAGTTGGGATTTTATATATTGTTTTGAATAGCACTAATTCCATTCGAATGTTAGAAGATGTTACTGAGTTTATGTTAAGTGGTGCTCGGGTTTTTAAGAATACTACTACTGGTTTATGGTTCTGTGCAAACAATAGTAAGTTGATATTAATACTACTCGTGTGTTTGTTACTACTGCCAGATTGAGTATTTGTATGGCTTGCTTAATAGTTACTACTGCCAACAGAATAAAGATTAGCAACAGTTTAGTAACAGATTATGTGTCGCTAAAGGATATGGAAGGAAGGAGAATACACTTTAGTGACGAATTAACAACAGTCTTGAGACAAAAAAAGTGTTGCTAAGTTGATGGTTCGTTTGAACTGCTATAAAAAGCAGTTAGTACTGCTCTTGTTGACAGATATCGGACAAAAGAGACATTAGTACTGCTAGGCTTGTCCGATATCGGACAGTGCCTGTTTTTGACACTTGATTTGATCTCGGACATAATTGGATTTCTTTTAGTTTATTCTTATTGATTATATGGCTATTATTTTAGGGATTTATTGAAGATGTGATTACGAAGACGGGTGATTATCACTTATTTGATGTTGTAGTTGAGTTTCACAGATGCATGTTCTTATTATATTTTAAACGGATTACAACGTTTGAAGATAACTTTGATCGTGCTTAATAGATGGTGACGAAGACTTGAAGAATCTAGCAATGTGTGATTTCTCTTATGATGCTCAATGCTCACATTCGCTATCACTTAAAGGAGTTATGTTATTTTGCTTAGTGTCTCATTTTATAGAATAAATGAGGATTTTGTCAAGAGGTTGCGGTCTACTTATACTTTTCCCTATAGTATGAGTTCGATGTCACATGAATAGTGCAAGACTTAAGACACAAGTTTGGGAGATTCTACTTCATCAAATTCGTTATACTCAGTTTTCTTCATCAGTGATCACTACATAGAGCCTACAGAGTTCGAGATTCAAGAGATGGTAAACATATTGGTTTCAGGGGAAGATTAATGATTAAATGTTTAACCATCTACATGCACCACTTGAGGGGAAGTGTTTCCAAGTTGCATATCTTCAGAAGACCCCTATTAGATGATTACAAAAAGGGGAAGAAGACTACAAGAAATATGATTTGCAGCTTATTTATGTATGGTGACATGTTCAAGAAGATCTCAAGTTAAGGGGAAGCTTTGAAGATTGTTTCATTCATGAAGATTGTTTTGTAATATCAAATAGGGGAAGATTGTTGGGATTTCAGATTTGATGATTACAAAACTACATATGCACAAATAAAGAAAGATGAAACAACAAGGACTTAATGTGATAAATTAAGTTAGCTTTCTATGTAAGCTAGGTTTTCTTGTTCTTTTGAAGTTTTAATCACATATTCATCATCACTATCTGACTCATACTCCTCAATGATAGGAGCATCAGACCAAACTTTAGGTTGACTAACAACTTTTCTAATAGATTTAACTGCTACACGATGACCATCGCCCACGTACAGACTTAAAGATCCTGGCTTCAGTTTCCTACTTCCCCTGAGACCCTGAGTAGTAATACATACATGAGTACCATAACCCGTATCGTAAACCCAAGATGTACTAGGAAAAGAGTAGAGTTCTATGGTGAAAATACCTGAAGTGCTAGCTCCTTGAGATAACTTCTTCTTTTTCATCAACTCAGCGAGATAAATGGGACAATTCTTTCTCCAATGACCTACTTCACCACATTGGTGGCATATCGCGTCCTTCGCTGGATTATCCTTCTTGGGTGTTAGAGGATTCTTGGGTTTGGGAGCAAAAGGTGGCGCTGGCACAAGTGCATAGCCCATCTTTGCTTTGCCTTTCTCTTGATTCCCTTTAGCAGCCTTATGCGATTTCTTCTTTTTGTTTTTCTGGATCCTTTCTGCTCTTATAGCATGAAGAGCAGGTGCAGCTTCTCTTAAAGGAAGAGTTTGCTCATGTAGCTTCAACATAGCATGCAACTCAGTCACGGTCTTCCCCATGCTATGCATGTTATAATTTTGCACAAAACCATCATGTTCCTTTCTCAGAGAGACCAAGATAAGGCTTACAGAAAGGTTTTGAGTCATGGCATGACCGAGACGTTCCAAGTTGTCTATATAGCTCTTCATTTTAAGAACGTAAGAGCTTACAGACTGTCCTTCTTCCTGTTTACACGCGTGAAATTCTCTCACGATCTAAAGAAGTTCCTGATCTGCCTGTTATGCATACAAAGTTTTCAGTTCCTTTAGCATATCATATGCACCAAGGTGTTCCAGATTCTTTTGGATATCTGGATCCATAGTCATAAGCATAAGACCAGCAATTTCCTTCGAAGCCTTGACCCATGCAGTGTGGGAGTTAAGGACATCCGGAGGAAGTTCTTGTCTAGCAGCTAGAATTGGCATAGCAGGTATTGGTTGCTCCAAGAATGGTAACTTGTCTTCAACAGAGAGCACAATCCGAAGATTGCGATACCATTCCATGAAGTTGATTCCAGTTAATTTTTGTTTTTTCAAAAAACGTTCTAAATAACGAATTGTTTACTACGGTGGTAGTCATCTACATTTAGAAAAAGTTTAATTTATTAGTATTTTTGATAATTAAATTCTTACTAGAATTAACTACCCAATTAATTTACTAATTAAGACTAAGTGAGTAATAAGTAGGGCAAGAGGTAAACGACGAGCGTTAATTGCATTTAATGCAACTCTTATATTTATGAGACCAGTCATAACATTAGTAATCATATAATAATGTCATGGGCATGTTTAGTTCTCATCTTATGCCTCGAGTCCGAGGTCTGACCAGGTAACCCGATTTAAGTCCACCAAGCAGGAACGTGCAAAAATAGTTAGAGGTCTGACCAGTGAACCAAATTTGCCATGGGTTGGAATGACCCTAAGGTCTGACCAAAGAGGCCAAGCCAAATGCACGTGTTCTTGGTTGGCTGGCATAGACTTAAAATTTTCATATGGGGTATTCACATAAATGTGTTAAAATCGTGTACAAAGAGGCATGCAAAACAACTTTGTAGCACTTATTTTAAAAACTTTTATAGACGACATTGTAGTAATACATTGGTTCTCGGTAACTCCAATCGAACGCACAAAGAAGCGGAGAACCAGGTCAACGCGAAGCTTATTAAAAACCTGGATTCTTTAGGAAAATCCGCCTTAAACTTCTCTTATAGTTTGTTCTAGTGGATGAGCCGTACTTCCCAATAATTCATAATGTCCAGTTTTTAATTAATCTTGAAATCAAGTTTCATAGTTTAGAGTCTTATTAATTTTTACAAAAACAAGTTTTCCACGAAACAAATAGCAGGTCACAATGAACATGTATTAGGCGTGTAATTAATAGACCGGTTTTAATCATCTTTCTCTATAGGTATTAGTCCATATTGCATACATATTAGACGTGTAAATGAGTAATCAAGTAAAAATAGGCACATAAGTAGACAAATACTAAAGATGACATTAAATTAAACAAGTAAACATGTAAAATCTGAGTTCTCAAGCGAGTCTTTCCCAATTGGAGAACCATAAGACCCTCACTAGGTTTTCATCTATGTGCCTAGATCGACCCATTCATCACAAAAGTGATTGAGTAGGTCTTATGGCCGGAAAAAGAAACAAAATCAGACTAAATATATAAAATATCTAGTTTCCGAAAATAGAAGATTTTAATTACCATAAATAAAAATCAAGATCTTTTAGATATATAGTATGATCTACTATAAAAATGAAACAAATCTACTAAATTAACAATTTAATTTTATTCTTTTTTAACCTATATTAACAATTAATAGTTTTCAAGATCTAGATGTAACTTATTTTATTTAATTATGACAAGGATTTGCATAATCTTTGCTATATTTGCAAGAAAACAATAAATAAAATATAAAACGCAACATGTGAATTAAATCTAGGCGTGTACAATTCAAGACATGATATAATTCAAAATGTGTAACCCTAATGCCAAAATGAGTTGACTCGTGATGCCACTGTTGGGTTTTAACAAACTAGGTAACCAATTTAGCTACGAGTACGCAGCGGAATGGATCTAGTTTTAGCACAAAGATTAACACATAATAAAAGGGAAGTAAACTAACCTTTAAGCCTTAGATCCTGAAAACGAGTTAGCGGTTAAATTACCGCCTCTACGGTTGCTCACACAAACACGTCAACCAAGTATGCCAAGTTGTCTAGCCTTGACTTCACGAACCAAACACCACGTGTTATCTCCAAATCCAAACGCACCTCTTGAGCTTGAACCGAAAATCGAAAACCAAACGCCCCTTAAACTTTGGACCGAAATCGCCAAAACCCTTATTAGGGTTTTATCCTAATTCGGTTGAACCGAAAATCACAAAACCAAAACCCTAATTGGGTTTGTGTAATCGCCGAGCAAAGGAGCACCAAACAAACGCCTTCGTGAGATTCTTGAACCGTCTAGCAAGGAGGACAAGAAGAATCGAATACCCCTTGAGGGTTTATTCGAATTCGGTGAAGGGGTGAGAAAACCGAAATTCCCTAAAAGGGTTTTAGGATTTTCGGTTGAGGTTTTAGGAGGAGAAGAGCACCGAAAATTCTAGGTGGTTTAGGGATTTGTGAGTTGTAGAATGAATGATTATGAGGGCTAGGGGTTGGTGTATTTAAACCAATACTTCCCCTCAAATCCTTATCTTAAACCAATACTTCCCTTATCTCCTAATTGGAACCAAAACCCACTTCTAGAAGCCATAGGGGCCGGCCATACTTAGGGCACCCCTAGGGTTCGGTTTTTGTCCAATTTGATCCTTGGTTTATTATTTAAAAGTTCGTTAAGCTAGTTATACAAGTAACGGTAAATGACGACTATTTAAATACATTTCGTTAAGTAAAACATACTCTTCGTGTTTAACGCGTGTGCCCCTAATAGGCTCACGTATTTCTAATGTATAAATTGCGAAACCGACTAACATATTCCAACAATATCTGTTGCTGTTAATTTTTTTTTCATGGAAACAGCCTCTTGTCAGAGGAAATACTCAGAGTTATTCAAAAGTTCCACAAGTACACAAACAGAACTCAATGAACATAAAGCGAAAGAGTCTGAAAGAAAGTGGTTCATTCAAGGGCAAAGTTGTGACTCATATGAAGACAAAGAAAGTCCAAAGTGATCAATGCTTATTAACGCAGAGCCAAAGCAGTCACTTTGAGAGCATTTCTCTCAACAGAGACGCCGAGGTCAGAAGTCAACCAAGTTACTCAAACCGTCGTCAACTTTCAGTCGAGAAAAGCTTAGACTGGGACAGTGCTTTCTTTACAAATGAAGGTAATTGTTATTATTGTGTCTGGTGTTTTTTCATATTTTAATTCTTTTGAATTAGCAATGCCTTAAATATCACAAAAACAATGGTAAACTTTATCTATGATTGCAAAAATTGTACCAAATTGAAAATATTAGTTTTAATCTGTGAATAGATCGACTTAAGGGCTGTGTATGCATTGAAAGTACCCTCCTGTCGATTTTCAACCCGCTTGACCCGTTCAGCAAATATAACAGGTCCTCTTCGAAGTAGTTTTATAATGAACCAGTATAAGATTATAAACAATCCTAATCGACCAGTTCAAAAGTTAATGAGCTGGGACGGCTCATGTAATGTCTCTTTAAATATGTAACCTTTTCACTTTACTGGAAAATGTTCAAGTTTCAATTTCCTGTTTGTTTAAAGGCAGTTGATTCCAAATGTAAAGCTGTTTTTCTAAGTTGATCGACTGCAATTTCTTTGATTCATGTATTAATTGAGAAACGTTTTGTGACATATTCAGGTCTATTAAATACTGAAGAAAGGAGTATGATAAAAAAAAGGCTTCACAAAAGCTGATTCCAAATCAAGAATCTTCTGGAACTCGAAAAGGCGTACCATCACATGTTCAATGTGAAGGAGTGGGGTCAAGAAGACTGAGCATCTTGCGTAAAAGTGTAGATTGGGATACTGCCTTTGCTAGTGAAGGTTTGTTGATTCCCAAAGAGTTGTTTATGGTAAATGAAGGTTTCTAGAAAGCTGAATCCGGTCAATCTTCAACTAAAAGTCAAATACTACCACATACAATTGCTGGCCAGGATCAGTCATCCAAAGAGAGTGATGGGCTTCATTTGCGGACTTCAGAATCCGATTTTCTCATAGATGTAAAGCCTGATATCAAGAAGCTCACAAAACAAGTGAATCTTAATAAATCAACTTCTCTTACAACTGAAACGAACTCAAAGGTTCAACACTCATAAATCATCTTCTAGTGGTTCACCTGTGTATTAGAAGGAAAATCGATTATAAAAACACAAAACCAACTACTTTTTCTTCTGATACATCTCCTGCTAGTAGCTCCCAGGGTGTCTTATCTCCATCAGATTTTCTGCCCCCTCCTCGGCACCCTCCTTGTCGTAATTTCAAGGAAATAAAGTTTACAAGTCAAGATGTCACAAGATCATCTATAAGAAACGTCATGCCTTCAGGCCTTAGAATGTCATCTCCTCGGATTGGATTCTTTGATGAGGTAGGTTATGCAATTCTAGTTTCTATAGGATTCCTTTTATATAATCACTATATGAACTTTACCTAATACGTTTTTGTCTTAACTTTTTACTAACACGAGACTCCCGTTCAGCTGAACTTTAAAGGAAGTATGCAAAGGTTAAATGAATTTCCATCAGTAAAAGGAAGACCGAGTTTCTTGCATAAAGCGTATGGGATAGTGCCTTCTACACTGGTTCAGGTAATTGTTGATGTCTTTGTGATACTGCCTTCTTCTTGCATAAAGCATATGGCATAAAGCGTATAGCTACTTTTATGTGTATTTTCCTCGTTAGTTCACAAAATATATTATTTTGTTCTTAATTAAGGTCATTTATTCACATAATTTCCTAAAACTTTGCGATCTTTTAACTTTGCAATCTTCTTTTAAGAAAGAAGTTTATCGTATGAAGTTCAATGTCAAAAATTAGTTATTTATAGTCTAAATTCATTGCATTTCTGTTATAGTAAACAGTGGCCAAGAATGCCTTCTGTGTATCATGTAAAAAAGGTAAAGATGCTGACATTTATTTTTACATATGCAGGTTTGTTGAATCCTGAAGAACTGTTTATGGTGAAATACCACTTTCTGTACAAAATGACTTCAAGAAAGCTATATTCAATCAGCCATCTTCTGGAATTCGACGAGACATACTACCATGAGTTTCTGGCTGACAGCAGCCATTATAAGATAGTGATGAGACTTAGAACTTCAATTTTGTAAAGATCGAAAGAAAAAAAATCAATCACTGATTTTTGAATATTATGTTTTACACATAACATTTAACTTGATGTTATGAAATGAAAGTCTGTTTCTGATGTGTTGCGTCGACTTTTTTCATCAAATTTGGTACCATTTCATGTTTGACTTCTGAGTTTTGAACTTATAAACAAGGAGCAAATGTTATTATTTAGTAATTTAGAGTTTAAATTATTTTCATTGATGTTAGTAAATCATCTCATTTAGAACTAGGTTCTTTTTTTTTCCCAGTTCACCCGAATGGGTGAGGGCTTTACCTTTGACCCACTTTGACCCGTTGATAGCTTGTGCTTTATCCAATGTTTGGCCAACTGTGAGTCTCAGTTAACATGGCTAATGTTGTCTGTTTATGGCTTAGCTATTCAAATAGTTTGGATGGTGATTCGCTTAGACACATCATACCGTTTGGTCAAGAAAAAATGACTCATTCAATAAGCCAATTTTTACCCATCTTCCAAACAACAGCTCCCAAGGAGAGGAGACCAAAACCAGAATATACAAAAGAACACCATAAACAAAACAAAGAAAAATGCAAAGCTGAGATACAACTAACCTGCAACATCGGCCATTAGATGAAGACTAGCAGGCTTTCAAATCCAAGCTTTCCAGTCGACATTGACCCTTAGAACATCAATTAGAGATCTAATAAAGGGAATTAGATTAAGCGAGGGAAAATATTTCTTCACCAAGCAAAGCCAATACATCTGCAGTTTTAGCATGAACCATTTGGTTACGTCACATCCAAACAGCCTACATTGTAAGATTTGTACTGGTCAATTATCATATAGCATATCGATTGGTTCATTTTTAGTAGCTCTCTTGTTCCTCTCAATGTATCTGCAGTTTTAAGAGTACTCTGTAAGGGATACCGGCACAATGACATGGCAACAATGCCACATCATCATTGTCACAGATTTTTAAGTCACATATTGGAAATTGTAATTAATGTATAACCGGGATTTGAGTGAAAGCATGCTTGTTATTTCGTGCATCAAGTCCTTAAACAAACAACCGGAAGAACTAAATATCAAATACACAACGTAAAACAAAATATACAAAATTTATTTTTCAACATTTTACTCTGAAAGAGAAACAACTTCTCAAACAACAGATTCAGGTGTAGAAGCCCCTACATCATCATTCAGGCCACCATCTACTCTAACATCTACCTGAGCATCACGCTCTGATGAATCCACCGTTTCAACACCAATTTGAGTCTCAGAGGATACTCCCAACCTTTTCCCACTGTCTTCTATTCTACCAACAACGCCATCATCAAGTTTCGTACCTCTGTTACTTTCCAACATCTCTGCAGTTCCGTCACCAATTTGGGTTTCTGATGGTGGTGCCTCTGTCTCCCTACCAAACCCTTTCCCGCCACCTTCTATTGTACCAACATCCCCTAACTCACCACTGATTCGGGATTCCATGCCTAACCCTTTAGCAAGACAAACATACTTAAACACCAGTTGCTTATAACCATTCAACAACTCTTCTACATCACCTACTCTCAAATCACCAGCTTCAGAGAATAAAAACGGAAAATTCTGAAACTTCTCACTCGCCTTTTCTGCCGTCACGAGCATACTCGCACCTTTATTTTCCAAATCCGTAACTGATGGAACTTCTTTTAACTTTGACTCGACAATATTTTGACTTTGACTTTGACCATTTTCACTCTGCATATTCTCACCATCACGGTAATCCTCATAAAGGCCTGAAATGAGTGTTTGAGCAAATTCCATATTCTTCTCAAATTCGATATCATCCATCGACAATGCTTTCGCGTCTATATTCAAAATGAACGATTCTGCAGAAAGCATATTTGTGAAGACATAAGATGCTTCTCCAACTAATCGTGATTTATTCCTGTAGCGTTGGATATACATCAAATTCGAGTGCAATTGAGGAGGGTTTGCTTTAAGAATAACATATATTAAAACCGGAAAAAAGTCATCAGCCCCAGGTGGATTTTGAGAAATCGATGCGTTTAACAGAGAGTTACTGATAAGTTTACAACAACTTAGGATGCAAGCGAGTTTGTCTCGTGGTGCTTTGAAGTTGTTAATTTTCTGAAGTTCTTTCTGGGCTTCTAACCATAATGTCCCGTCTTGATATACTTGTGGAATTTCCAAGTGCTCTGGCTGGATAAACTGGTGGATCAAAGCTGATTTTTTATATAATTCGTTGTCTGTTTTGATATCATCAGGGTGTGAAGCAAATACCCGAGTGAACAATTTTGTCATCATGTATTTCTCAAGACCTTCACCGGCACTATCCAATTCTTCTTCGGTTCGACCATTCCATAGAGGATGATGTTTAAAAGCAATTTCCATATTGCTAAGAAATTGTTGTATAGATGCACTGTCTGTTTCTGGATCAGGAGCATTGTTTGATAATGAGGCGATAAATTTTTTGATGCTTTTAACAAATTCTGTAGCAGATGGTTGTCGCATACGCTCTAAGAACTCATGCCATGCACGAGTTGCAGTTGATGCAACGGATGTTTCGGTGTTCTCCATTGATATTACTCACTAACAATCAAGTCCTCATCCTGCAAAGAAATATTACATGAACAACATTCAGTAAAGATTGGATTTTTTAGTTAAACATAATTTGGTAAGAATACTGGGCTAGAACAGCCCTACTTTATACAAGTTTAATTAAAAAGATTAATGAGAATATATAGCTACTTAAAAAGAACAGCTACTACATGAGGCGTCTGATATTAACACACTATAGTTGTTGAACCATGAATCCTACTTTAAAAAGTAATAATTCTGATGCGGGGTTTAGCATGCATCTAGGACTTGAAAAAAAGGTTGATACATAACTTGTTTTGAACTACATCAGTCTATCGCACAGCTGTAATCATCTCAAATTGCACTTTAGTTCTGCAAAAACGGTACCCAATATACATAGACCCTATGGTTCTGTTTGTTTATACCATTTCGCTCAAGCTACCCCTAAATAAGCCCTCTCAAATAAGCCAAAAAGAAAAAACACCCTAAATAAACCCTGAAATTTATAAAGCTTCTTAAACACTAAAAATTTGCTTAAGGGGATGTGTGTTTAAGGCTTACCTCGGCTTATTGAAAAAATGATAAGCTCATTTGCGAGCTTACCCCACTTGAGCTTTTGAGCTTTTTTGAATAAGCTAATAACCATCACTTAATTTTCTTATATAAGCACATAAATAATGGTTAAAAACAAGAGACCCACCAACCAAAATCATGGGAAAGGTAAAATTGAGTGAGTTATAATTATTGTAATAAAAATTTGAATAGATAAATCATAAATGGAAAGAAATAAAGGTTTAACCTGAGATTGTAAAAAAGAAAACCAAACCGATCCAACTATCTCACACACGTCAATTGTTGTTGTTGAGTTCAGTCTTTCTCTAAAATTGGTAAGGGGGTGTACGGAACAAACCTTAAAATATGAGGAAATCACTTCATTTATAAGATGTTCTTTTTCCCCGCGCGTTTATATTTTACGAAAATGATCTAAACAATTTAGTTCATTGGATTAAAGAAATCAACGAACCTTGTTTATCCACGTATTAAACCGTGCGTTTCATATGTTATGCGCGCCAGAAAAAGATAATCAAAAAGCTACTAAAAAACAAACACTAGCGAGATTTTTTTAGTGTAATTTATTTCAAAACACGCCAGTTAACAAGAAAAATTAACAAAAATAAAATTATGGCGCGTTTCATAGTGTGGGTTATTTTCCAAACGCGCTTCATTAAGTTGTCATAAAAGTTATCATAAAAGTTGCACTGTCAAGTTATCACTAGTATGCACGTAAAAACAAAATGAGATGCGTTTCCATTTAATTTAAAATACATTCGCGCCACTATGTTTTAAATTGACAAAAAAAGATGGTAGGGCGCGTTTTGCATTTACAAACTAAAAATCTTTACATAAAAACAAAAATGAGATGCGTTTCCATTTAAATCGAAATCAAAAACACGCCACTTTCATTTACAAACTGCAAATCTTCACAAAAAAAAACAAAATGTGATGCGTTTATATTTCAATGCATCTCAAAATCGCGCCACTTGCATTTAAAAACAAAAAATCTAAAAACAAAATGTGATGCGTTTCTATTTAAATCGAAAACGCACCACTTTCATTTACAAACCGCAAATCTTCACATAAAAACAAAAATGAGATGCGTTTCTATTTAAATCGGAATCGAAAACGCACCACTTTCATTTACAAACTGCAAATCTTCAAAAAAAAACAAAATGTGATGCATTTATATTTCAATGCATCCCAAAAACGTGCCACCTGCATTTAAAAACAAAAAATCTTCACATAAAACAAAATGTGATGTGTTTCTATTTAAATCGAAAACGCGCCATTTTCATTTACAAACCGCAAATCTTCACATAAAAACAGAAATGAGATGCGTTTCTATTTAAATCGAAATAGAAAACGTGTCACTTTCATTTACAAACTGGAAATCTTCAAAAAAAAAACAAAATGTGATGCGTTTCTATTTAAATCGAAAACGCGTCACTTTCATTTACAAACCGCAAATCTTCACAAAAAAACAAAATGTGATGCGTTTATATTTCAATGCATCCCAAGGCTTTCATGTGTGCCGGAGCTTTGATGTGCGCCGAGGTTTCAATAAAAAGAAAGAACTGGTTCTAAAGAGTGGCGTGGTATCGGTTTTAGATGATGGTGGAGACCGCATTTGATGGGGGGAGATGTCGGTGTAAGGCTTGGGTTGAAGTGATGTGGAAGGTTTAAAGAGACAAGAGAGGATGAAGATGAATGATTAGTTTTTTTTATAAAGAAAAACATATAAATTAAAAGATGGATGTGCTGGATATTGGGAAGGAAAAGAAAACATTAAAAATTATTTATGTTAAATCTGTGTACTAAAATGTGGCACAAAGTTTAAGGTTCATTTTGGAAAACTTTTACAAACTGGTCCGTTTTCATATATTAGGTTGTATAGTAGTTCATTTTGGTAATTTATTTTTAGAATATCTATACTAAGAGGAGCATGTTTCTTTATTGAGAAATGCTATTTCCTCGTATATAAATTCCTACTTTTGTTCTTACTTACAAATCCAGACAAATGTCATAATTGACGGTTTAGATGTAGAGAGATAATAAGTAGAGAAAAATTATATAATGCTATTGTGTGTGTAGGAGGATATGTAGGAGGATATAGCAAATATCTTCTTTATTCGATGGGGGTGATTTGTACACCATTTTTATTTCATCTACTACTAATCTTGCATTTAGGTGTTGTATTGTGTGCATCACTGGGTGTACTTTAGTGGTGGATGACAAAAAAATAGTGTACAAATCACCTCCCATATTTAATACCCCAATATTTTGTAAGCAATCCAACATATAAAGCATGGGTTATGTTATCATTTAACAGTACAACACAGTTTTTTTAGATTCTGTTTCGTATTTTTTGATAGTTTAATACTTTTGACTTGTTAAATTTTTTAATTTTGTTTCGAATTTTCCGTTTCCTAGTTTTATAACAAAAACAAAATTTAAAAAAAATCAGAAACGTTAAGAGGTATTGGCAACATTTTAGGGGGTATTAATAACCACTCTCATAAAGCATATTGTACAATACTCCTAATGCATAAATAAACTTAATTTTAAGCATTACAAGTTTTGAAGTTTTATTTACAACTATTAAATGCACTCACATATCAATTCAACACATATAATCAACTAGTTTCATAGCCCGCCCGGATGAGCGGCTAGCTCCTTGAAAAAAATGCAGAAGGGAAAAAAATTTGAAAACATATAGTGTAATATATATTGAAACAATAATGAAGCGTTTAGTTACACACAAATTTATGCTAAGAATTTATATACGAAATAATGAAACGTTTGTTGTGAAGTTTGTGTAGTTGTCATCTGGCTAGCTTCATAGCCCTCCCGGATGGTTTATTGGTTTCTTTATCACTGCAAAACTTCAACATAAACACATATATTCCCTAAGATTATACACAATTAATCCGGAAACCTAAAAAAATAGCATTTGACAAAAATAAAAATGTTACCATAATGGTCCTGCATTTCCTTCAACAATTTCATCTCTTCAAGTAAATTGTGTGTCCCACCTATTGAATTCAACTTCTCTTCAATGGTGGACATACTACAAATGTACCTTTTATTTAAAATTTAATAAAAATAAGAGTCTCTTCATAATCAAACTATCATAAAGACTCAATCTTCACAAAATTTGACCAAACCCATCTCACAAATACCATAGTGTTTTAATCTTTACACATATTTAGAGCAAACCGATGTCATAAACCTCGACTACATTCCAAGCTTATACATTGTATGTATAAACACAAATTTTAGTTACTTTAGAAACTTAGATTCTTATTGCAAAATATGGTTGTATAAGACAAAAGAACGTCCCCTGATATGGCTCGAACTAATTACCCTATGATTGAAGTAATCACAAATAGTTACGCAAGACCGGACCCCTAAAAGATGATAAATATGAAAAAATAGTTGAGACTTCTAAAGGGGCAAGATCGATAAGCCACAAGTGCATTTTATATATTTATGTATATACTCCCCCCGTCCCTAAATAAGTGTTCACTATTGACTTTTCGAGTCTTTTTCCATCAACTTTGACCTCAAATTATTTTGTTT